>QLOS01000412.1:1268-19408 GCA_003313725.1 Russula sp. MG48 | reverse complement strand
TTTTTTCGTTCCCTTCATGTTTCATGCTACACGCTCACTCGTCGCGCAATCCTGGGTGGGTACTTCTTTCATCCGCGACAGCCCTATGTTTTCGCCCGTGCGATCCTGTTTTAGGCTTCATCCCTGTTTCTTCCTTCCCCACGTTTACCATCAGACAGTCCGTTGTACTCCGCAACGTTGCGCTCGCCATTTCCTTTCCCCTCCACCCTTCGATGACACCTCTTTTTATATGTGGCATATTCCCGAGGACCAGAGCCTAGTGGCACCCGGAACGTGTAGAATGCCATCCAAAAGACCAAGATAATTTGTATGTGCGTTCCCTTGTCCCTCCTTCAAAGTACACTGGCAGCACTCCTTTCTCGAACCTCCTGCGGTTGCCGGGCACCAGGTTGGTGGGGCCTATGCGCAATGTATTCTCCCCTAACCAACGCAACAGCAGGAATTCATAACGATCTTTCCAGAGCGTTGTAGCTCACCACGACCTTCACACGTTCCGACGATACTAGCTTTGTGACTTCGCCTCTCGCCTTTCCTCTGCACGAATGGCAAGGGTATTTACTCATGTTGCACCTCGGATGTGAGACTCGTCGCAGTGCTCTACCCTCGGGCACGCAAGAATAGGTTTTTTCTTTGTTTTCCCCGGTGTTGACACCGAAGGTCTGTCTAGCACCGCGTGGCGAACACACGCTTGATGGGGGATCGAACACCGGGCCAACGTGCCATATTTTCTCCGGACAGCCCCATCACACCGCCAACTGACCACTGATCCACGCCTCGTCCTCGTTGTGTCCGTAACTGAATGCAGTAGACCCTGGAAGATTCCTCATACAATATGTCGTACAGTTGGCAGCAATCAGCTGCGCAACCTGCGGGAATGTTTACCCGTCCGACAAGCGCCCGCCGAGCGCTACGCTTTGGGCTGGTCAGCGTTCTACGTATTAGTGTTCCTCCTGCTGGGGACATCGTATCGTTCGTCACATCTGCAGACAAACGTCACACCTAATGAGATTCAGAGTTGGCGTTGGCCAGCATTGGGTGAAATGACATAAGATATTTGTGAGTGCGTTGCCTTCCTCTACTCCACGGAACCTCTCGCAGCGCTCCTTTCTTGGGCCTCTTGTGGTCGCTGCACATTTGGATTAATGATGCAACTCATGAGCCATTCATTCTTCCCCACATCAATACAATGGCGCCATTCCATAGCGGTCTTTCCAGTGCGCTGTTGCGCAGCATGGCCACCACACACCACAATGACAATAGCTCTATGGCATTGCTCGCTCCCCTCGGTATGAATGGCAAGGGTTCAAGGTATCAACGACTGGAAACTCGGGCTGCACCTCGGATGTCACTCGCTCGTCGCCTGCGCCACTCTCGAGCGCGCAAGATGCGTTCTTTCTTTCTTTTTCTTTCAACCAAAGTCACGCAAGCTCTGCGTGGCGAACACACACTCGACTGCAGATCGACTGCCGGATGGAGCTGCCATATGCCATATTTCTTCAATTTCTCCGGGAGAATACGCACAGCCCATCGCATTGCCAGATCGATCATTGATCCACGCCTCATCATCGTTGTGTCCACAACTGAAAGGAAGATTCCTCATATGCTGTATGGTTGGGAGTGATGGCCTATGCAATCTATGAGGATGCTACCTATCTTCCAAGCGCCGTCTGAGCACTGCCCCTGTGGCCGGTCAGCGGTCGCCGCTACGTTCTATATATTCAGTCGAGGAAACCATTGTATCGTTCGTCACATCTGCGAACAAAATATGAGATTCGAGTTGGTTTTGGTTGCTACTGTCGCCAGAATAACTTTCATAAACAGCCCAGCCCATTTGTTCTTCTGCCGGTGTTACTGGAACACATGCGCTCATCTACGAGGTGAATGTGAGCGGTGCGTGGTGCGCACGTGTACATAGTAGTATGCTTTTTTTTTTTGAATTCCACGCAATCCGTATCTAATACAGATGAGGGCGCATGCAGGGGTGTAACCCTCCGATTGGGCCAGAGTATCATGATGCAGCGCGTCACGGTCACGTGCTTCTCACATCTTTTGAGACAACGTTCAGTTTCCACGCGGACTTCCCTCATTTTACTATATTGACGCGGTGTGCGAGCATAAGGGCTCCGACGTAAAAACGGAGACAGAGCCGGAAAACCCGCCATAGACACAACCTGGTGCAGGCGCACTTCACAAAGGTCCCCGCCGATACCATCTCTGCAAACGGTACCAGACCCGGATCTCCGCCACAAGTCCATCCCCCCCTGCCCGCGCGGCTCCCTCTGCTCCGCGCCACCATGCGTGTGCCTAAGAGAGACACCTCGCCGCATGGTTCACGACGATGGCTGGGCGCTCATCCAGAACACGCGCGCGGTGCATCTGCACCATCCCCACTACATCTGACGACGGCGCACCTGGGACTGGTTGCGTTCGCGATTTTTCTCCGGTCGCGTGTGGCGCTCCAAGACGCCATACAGCGCACGCTCTTCCGTGCCATAGAGTGCACCGTGCCTAGTAACGTCGGCGTGTGATGGGACAACAACGGTGGGCTTCCGTATTGTGCCTGGCTCCGTGTGGAGTACACCACCACGGGCTGGCCTCTCAATCATGAGGGACGCGCCACTCGTGAACGCGACTGCGTCTTCTCGTGGGCGGCTGGTCATGACGTGCCGTGAAAACGCACCTGTCACTTCAATCTGCACCCAAGCCATGCTGATGCACAATGCTGTCTCTCCATGTCTAGCAGCTACGAATTGGTGGCTGTTCGCTGTATGAAGCTTGATGTTGGAGGTCTGATGGAGGTTCTGCGCTCTTACTTCCGGCGACTGTTTTTCCATACACAAAGAACAAACATCATAGAGAGTTAGACTGCCTATCAGTTTCGTGAATTGATAGATAGGTTATCGTACACCCTCTCTGCCATCAGAAGTTGTCTCGCGCTTTGTTACTGCCTCAATCACTGAGACCGCATAGCCTTCCCTCGTAACATTCTGTTGTGTGTTTTTCTCAATTTGCACTAGGTCCGTCATTCAGACAAGAGCTGTCTGCTTTTTGCGCGAACGAAACTGTTCGGGACCGTTCCTGACGTTGACTCGTCCACCTGGACAGAGGTGACGTCCCGAAGGTTTGTCGTTGTTCCGACGACCGGCAGAGCCGCGTGAAACCTCCCCACCGTGTCTACAGTTGTCGGTAGACCCGCCAAAGCAGAGCTTTGTTCACGGAGATTCAACACAAGACGGGTTACAAGAGTAGTGGAGACCCTGTACATCCAAAATTAGTACTGAAGCAGACCTGTAATGAAACGAGAGGTAATATCAAGACGTACACGTTTGTTAAGGTTGCAGAGCTTTTGAATTCGGGCTATATTCGGTACAAACGATGTGTGAAAGCGAGAATTCAGTGCCATGCATGATAACGTACAGGGGCAAACTAAGAAAGGTATAGAGTGAACACCATGAAACTTGTAGATGCAATATAGGCGCACCCGAAGCGTCAAAATGTTTACTAGATTCATGATGAAGAGTGCCCTTCAATTGATCGTCACTATCTCGTCGACGAACAAACAGAGTGGATCATACGAGAAGTATACGGCTCCTAAGATAGTTGATGAGGCTCGACATGTAGGTTACTCAGCTGGACGCACCATCACGGACAATCATATCCAGTAGGGGTATGCCCTTCCCAATTGTAAAGGCCTTGTAGAGAGTGAGGAAGAATACCACACTGTCAAAAATGAGCACGCCAATCCATGCTAGAGCAGTATCTATTCCCTCGAGTTATTGGAACCGCAGTGACTGTTAACCAGAAACTTACATAGGCCCCTAACACAAAGAAGGCACGAGTCATACCGGTAATGAATCGTCATCCAGGTTCGGCCACTTACCCAGAAGCAGTGTGTATCTCGTTACATCCACGAATGCTGGATACGACCAAGGCGGTTTCATTCCCAGTGCGACGGCTTATTGTCAGTATCACCTTCGCAAAAAAAAAATGATGAGATACGCATACGCATGCTTAGACCTCAGGCGGAGAGAGACATACAGATGTATTGATAATTGCCGTTACATAGATCACGAGAAGAAGTCCAAGGACGCGACGACTTCGGCCATACAATGCGTAGACGCGGATCATGCAGAGGACTTCGGAGGGTTAACTTAAAAGTCAGGGCCGCTGAGACGGGAGTGGAGCGCTTTAGGACGTACTGCCAACGAGGACCTGTATGACCATTATAAGACCCCTGCGGTACTCATGTAGACCATAACAGCTACAATCTGGTGAGTATGTTGTTGTGGGGTGTGCCCATTGGGTTAGCTTACGGCTGTGTTCGGTCAAGCTCGATGGAGTTGGCTCTAAATCAGAACGAGGAACGCACTGGAATTTTTTCTGGGACAAAATATAATACGACAAACGGAATTTGTCCGAATATAGGGAGGTATCGATTGAGAAGGCAGGTTAGTGTAAACCACCCTAGTTTATTGTGTGGAGGCCAGAGGAACTGGATTTCCCGGGGTAATGTAAGAACGTAGTCGTAATATAATATCACTAGAACAGGCAAGCAGGAACATCCTGAGTTTTCTTTGAGGTCAATTAGGGGCACGCTCACCTGTGACTGAGAGATCGATGATGGAGTCGAGGTATCTAGGATAAGAAGGGGCGAAAATGAACAAACGATGCGGGAGAGACACTAGGAGCCCAGAGCCACCTACATATATACCCCAGTTTGTGGGAGGTCAATATCAGGCAGTGACATAGCAAGTTGAACCAGCGAATGCGGTGAGCACCAGGACCACGCTTTCGTTGGAGAGAACGACTCGGAAGCTGTAGGGCCAGGGTGGAGATTATATACAACATAAACTGGAGATGGCCACTGGAGTAACCATGGATTTGTGTCAGTATCTTGATGGAAAAAGAAACGCCCACGATACGTGGCACATAAAAGAAGCCAAGTTCATTTGATGCCCGGGCCCGGGTCAGACGGGATTGTTGACAAGGGTGATATTATGAGGTCGCTCTTGTACTAAGCTACAGTACACTTTTTCATAATGCATGGCTCGATAATGCAGCTGTTTTCAAATCATGGTTCCTATCTCCATCAATGCTGACATATGTCAACCGTCAAGTCTACCAGAACAGCGACACATACAGTAGTCTCACTCATCCACCCATCGACCAGCACAGGGCTGCACAGCTGTTCACACATCATTTCTCCCCTCGGCCAACCTCCCCTCCGCTTCTGAGGAATACAGTACAGCACCTGGTTGTATGACTGGAAGCGCCAACGCTACGTGCTCACCCCGCGTGTATATGCGAATTAAGGGTTCAAACCGATCCGCTAGACTCCACCCATCCGACAGCAGTGGTATTTATTCAATCGCTTGACCATGCTCAGAGCTAGTATCTATCCACATCCCCAAACTCCCCCACAACTGTTTTTCAGTGTCCACCGTCACTCTTTTCCACTCCCGATCTCTATGTCACTGTTAGCGTCAAGTCTTTCGTTTCTACAGCGGTTTTCATTAGAAGTGGCCCTTGTTGCTATGATCATACAAGCGGACCTCCAAGATTTGACAGCGGGGATCATAGTTAAGTCAAAATTAAATTATTCGGATATTAGTTATCTTGCAAGATTTGGGGTTATCAAATAGCTATCCCTGCCTGCCAGCGTCTCTCCCTGCAAGTTCTGAGTTATCACGATAGTTATCCTGTTTGCCGCCTCCCAACTCCGCATCCGAGTCTTCTTTTCCCCCTCCACCGAGCATCCCTTTGAGTGCCCCCCCTTCCACCGATGGGCTGCCGTCAATACAGCCACGACTAGTACCCCAACTTCGAGCACCACGGTCACCAATCAATATCCCTGTGATGACTATCGGGGGTCAGTGAACGTTTACTCAAACAGTTGCGAAGCACACATCGAGTTTCGAGCAAGCCAGTCGACCCAGGTCGGCCGGCCAACCTCGCCCCTCACCAGACAAGGCAGCCTGCCAGCTACGAATACGGACCATGGACTTCCCTCCCTCCCAGTGACAACCTCCGCATCCTCCCTGACGTCCCACGCGGGGAGGACCGGAAGCGCCTAGCTGAAGAGATCGTCAACGCGACAAGTCTCGAATACATCATGGTCGAGCATGCGTTTGGTGATGACAAGCATGTCCCCCTCCGCACGGTACGCCTCCATTATCCCCGCCAAGATTTTCCGGAACTCTGTGTATCGCGTCCCGCTTCCCACGCCCACAGTTGTTGATGCCGTCGTCGAGACGAGAAGCGTGAACCGCCGCGGAAAGGATACGCCGCGGCCGCGGCCGCGCGCGGCGCTAGCTGGGACGAGGGCGGAGAAAGTAGTCTGCACGAGAGAGCGCTACGTTGTCAGAGTGCGGAACGCCGGGGACTCGTCGTCGCAGTGGTGCTCCGCGGCCGCCAGGGGGGAACACCCCGAAACGGCCTGCACGGTGGCTATCTGCGTGTGCAACAGCTGGAACCACAATTCTTTGACCGGCGCGTCGTCGTCGTCCGTTGCGGTCGGCGCCTGCTTGCTCGAAGGGCGCATCGCCACCATGTTGTGCGTTATAAATGCAGATTCCAAAAAAAAAAAAAACCCAGGGTGGCCGCATATGCTCAATGTGATTGCAGTACAGGTCACACATCCCTAGAACATGTACATTACAGTAGTTCCAATAGTCTTCTGCTGGCCTGCCCAACCGGGCCTGTTGATCCGTTGGAGGCTTGACCTTAAGTTAGCATCGAAATATGAGTAAAGATTATATAATTTGATTTTTTAACTTTCTTTTTTTAATTATTACAATAATTTAGTGTGAGAAAAAAAATCGGCGCAAGCTGCCGAACCACATTCAATCTCAGCCCTATGGCTGTAAAAACCGAAATAGGGGTCTGTCACTTTGAAAACCGCTGTATATACCTCGCCGCAAACATAACAGAACTGGCTTCTTCCAAAATGTCTGACATTGAGGCTTCTCTCGTCCGCCCCTATGCCCCTCGCCCCTCCAAGCTTGCAAACCCTGGCCCTCTGTGAGTTTCCTGTTTATCGATATGTTGTTGTTCTACTTGATCTGACTCGTGATGCATTTTGATAGTGGCCTTTTCTCCGTCGCGTCCACGACGCTCATTCTATCCCTTTACAACACTCATGCACGCAGTATTGACATTCCCAACGTTGTCGTCGGCATGGCACTCTTCTGCGGTGGCCTCGCCCAGCTCCTTGCTGGCATGTGGGAGTTCGCTACCGGCAATACCTTCGGTGCAACAGGTAAGTTATTTGCGCGACTTTACGCGTGTTTCTCAAATTTGACGTAATATTTGCTCAATAGCATTCACCTCCTACGGTGCTTTCTGGTTGTCGTTTGCTACCCTCTTGATTCCGGCTTCTGGCGTCGGCGATGCTTACAAGGCCTCTACTCATCCCGCTCAGGAGGTTGACGCGATTGCTCACACATAATTGTACCCTCAGCCTCGCCACGCTCCGCAAGTCAGCTGGCCTGACTGCGCTCTTCTTCTGTCTCACTGCCACCTTTCTCCTTGCTGTTGGTGAGTATATGCGTGATTTGGCTTGCCTCGCCTAAACGTGGCTGATATACGCCATGGGTGAACAGGTCATTACCAGAAGAGTGATGGCATTATCAAGACCAGCGGTATATTTGGCATTGTCACTGCGATGATCACCTACTACTGTGGCCTTTCCGAGCTGCTCACCGACAAAGACCTCTTCACGATCCCTCTCGGCAATACTCCCCTTAGATGACTTGACAAGGGTCCTGCTCTCCTCCACGTGGTATTGGTAGTCCTCGTGTCCTATGTGTTGTCCCTCGCGGTCTGAGCGTGAATACTTTGTGGCATCAAAGTGATTGTTTTATCTCTGTTAGTTTTCGTCATCCCTACTTGTCCTGTCCGACTTTGATGACTTTGGTGTCGGTGGTGAACACGCAAAATGCCAGTGCAGTACAATGCTGCACATACCATACGTATTTGTTCTCCCCCTTTTTTCTTTTCGAGTCATGCGAATGTGCTAGCAATTGAATTTCCTTTGTACGAGGATCTGGAGCCGGGGTGGAGAAGGCCGTAATCAACTGTCGGGAATGACTCCATCTACCACGAAGAGAGAGCGAGTGAGCTGCCATCTTTAGCGGGACATGCCGTAGCGTGATTTGCCATGTACTGTACTGTACTGTACATACAACACAGGAAAGAAGAGAAGTTGACATGCTCCTAGCCTATCATTGCCGTACCGTTGGCACGTCGAGGATCCCAAACCTTGTAACAGAACAGAGCATGACCCAGCGGTTCCTGGTCTCTGGGCAGCTTGATATAGCCTGTCTTGTCACCCGTCTCTGCCTGCCGTATGAGCCGATGCCTAGGACACTTTTACTTTTATCCCAATCAGCCGGGTAGGACGCCACCTGCCGCCCGCATGTCATACTGCGTACGCATGGCACCCAGCGAACATGTGCGCATACCGCTCAATCCATGCGGACCGCGCGGCCCTCTCGACCACCGTCCCATCCTTTTACACCGCAATGCGGTCGGGCAGCGGACGCGCGCAGGAATGATGTGCAGCACTAACTGCTCCTCTCCGTGCTCGATCGCGTCCGTCGTCGTTACCGTTGGCTGACCCACGTCGTGCCACACATGTGAATTCTGTATTTCTTTTTTTGTCTCTTATGTAGGATGAACTACCCATCACGGACTTGTGAGGGAAAAACAAAAAGGAATACTCTGATCGCTCACTCCTGGAGCGTTTCTGGCTGGTATATCGCGTCTCCCTTCGTTATCCTGTCGAAAGTCCTCCATAAAAGGAATAGACAACGCAAGGTTGCTCCTGAGCAGGAGTAGTGGCCACATAGTAAGTCGAGTTGTTATCTTACCGGTCCGTTTTCTTCCTCCATTGGGTCGCATGGAAACCCAGGATTTGTTCTCTGAGTAACACCGATTCGGGGATGTCGCGCCAGTTCGGTTCAACCCAAGCAGGTTACTCTACAGTAAGTACTGTATGTGCGGATCCTGTACTACTAAGTGTCCCGTGACTTCCTCATCATGTGACCTCTTTCTCTTGCTCCTTCCCTTCGGCGGGTGCAATAGGAGTGCACCGGAAAATAGGAGCCTGACATTTCTACTGTCTACACTGGCCAACCATCCGTGAGCTCAAGGGCAGGAAAGCGTGTTGCGAGTCACCGGAAGGGATTCGTCAGTCAACAAGGACCAGGAACGGTTCATGCACAAGGCATGGAACGATCTTTGACTTGTATGGCGCAGGCCTGATTTCTTTCCAACGCATGACAATCGAATCCCTCCCTGACAATGTCCTCCTGGACATATTCGAGTTTTATCAAGAAACGACAGGTCGGATGTGGCATAGGCTACGAGTATGTCGAAGATGGCGATGCCTCGTGTTTTCGTCGCCCCGCCGTCTTGGTCTGCAACTTCAATGCGGAGCGACAACACCTGTGAGGGAGATGCTGGATGTCTGGCCGCCCATCCAAATCATCGTGGAGGATTCGCAGCCGACACGCCTTGGCGGAGATAACATCATCACCGCACTCGAGCGCCGTGATCGCGTGTGCGAGATCAATCTCTTCTATATAACGAGTTCTCTATTGGAACGACTCGCCACAGTGATGCAGGAGCCATTTCCGGTGCTGACGTCTCTTTCTCTTCTTTGTGATAGTCAGACACCACATGCGCTTCCCGATACCTTCTTGGGTGGATTTGCCCCACGTCTAGAGTCACTCTGGTTGGGTGGCATCCCATTTCCAGCATTACCAAAACTCCTTTTGTCTGCGCGAGACCTTGTCAGTCTCACGCTTGACAGGGTACCACATACTGGGTACATTTCGCCCGAAGCGATGGCCACACCCCTTTCCGCGTTGACGAAGCTCAAATTCCTTGTCCTTGCATTCCAATCTCCATCTTCCTGTCCATATCGGAGAAGCCAACGTCCACCTCCGGAGACACGCATTGTCCTCCCCGCTCTCACCGCGTTGGATTTCACAGGCGTTAGCGAGTACTTGGAGGACCTCCTGGCTCGGATAGACACTCCTGTCATTCGCAGGACCGGGGTAAAGTTCTTCCATCAGGACATCTTTAACACTCCACACCTCCTCGAGTCCGCCTCTCGCGCAGCGATGCTCGAGCCATTCAAGCATGCAGAGCTGTGTTGTTTGGATGGTGTTGGCCGGATCAGCCTTTATCCCGTTGACCGATATTCCGGGTATCCACTTCTACGCATCGCCGTTCTGTGCGACCGTGACACGTTGGATTTGCAAATCTCGTTTTTTGTGCAGATATGCAACCAGTTCTCGCCTCTCCTCTCCAGTGTGGAAGGACTTTCGATTTCGTACAGCCCTATGGGCCCATCGATTCGGCCAGGAGACATGGTTCACGCGCGGTGGTTGGAAATTTTCCACCCATTTATCGCTTTGCAGACCCTGCATATCCCTCCCGTGCTGGGGTCATTCATCGCGTCTGTGCTGCAAGAGCTCATTGGAGACAGGACCATGGAGGTGTTACCTGTACTAAACAGCATTTCCTTGTGGTTGTACACACCTAGCTATGTGCGGGAAGCCTTCGATCAATTCATCACTGCACGCCAGCTCTCTGGTCACCCTGTCACTCTCCAGACCTAGATACTCGGGCAATAATCTGTGTCAATAGGTAACTCCACTGTCCACTCTAGCACTAGCGGCGATTGATCTACTTACTGCGTACCACGCCTATACGCCCGTTGTTTGGTTGCTTCTAACTTGCTCACTAGGACCTCCTTGTGTAATATATATCGAAGTCCATGGCCACCAGCCGAATGTAATATATATATATAACAATGATCTTATCTTCATTCTATGAAATATGGCAGTCGAGTTGAATGAGAGAACCGGATAGATACTATAATCCACGTGCCCAACTGAACCTCATGCCATTGGACCTGCGCCTGCTGCTGACCTGTTATCGCCCTCACCAGCACCTGTGCACGTGTTCTCCCATGCTTTAAGAAATACGACAGCCCCAGCTATGGCTTGCATCTTGCTAGAACTAGTATGAATCATTTATGCCAGAGTGGATACCCTGATCGGCCAGCGGGTGGCATGAACGACGGCCTCGTCGAGGCTGAATGGCTGGCACTGGATCCCTGTATCATCAATAAGTTCGTTTCTGTGTCATGGAGGGGTAGGGAGACCGGGAAAAGATAATGTTGCGCATCGTGTCCGAAAAGCCAAAAGTAAGGTAAACATCAATCGTGTAACCATTACTACCTCCTTGTCCCGCAGCCCTCCTGTAGAAGAGTAGTGGGTCGTAGATCCATGTTGGAGTCACACACCCTCACTGTCAGGACTGCAATTTAATAGGATGGTGCGAAAGCCCGAGAGTGCCAATCCCTTGTGTACCATGTATGATGCGCGGAAAGTCTGAGTTCATCAGATAGCCAGGAATGCTTGGCCTAAGCGTGCTGTATACGCATAGCCGACTCGGAGGTGTTGGGGAGAGCGAATAATGCGCAATCCTGAGCAACGCGATGACTTGAGCAGTGCCGGTCGCCATCCACGGTGCGCGCGCGCACCAGATTCACATCGCTGCCGATTGAAACTCGTTGACCCTCTCTGAAGGGCGGAATATAGACTAGACACACGGCCTCGTTAGTACTCACGACTCAGGAGCTTTGGTGTGAGGGAACTCACCAGTACCCACCGCATGATCAGCCCTCCCACTGGCACTCCTAGCGTTGGGGATGGGGACGTTGCCCGAGACGACCCTCGGCGTACCTCGCCCCACAAGGGGCCCCAACATCTTGGCTTGAACTGAGTCAAGGCTTTGCCACGCAGCGGCGTACGCAGGTAACGATTTGCGCAGCGTGCTCGAGGTGCGCTGCACATACCATTTTCTCAGAGCTCGAGCTTGTGGTGCAGACTCACTGAGTACGCGACCACGCACATAAGACTGATAAGTATGATAAGAGCACGGCATCCCTGTGGAGCGTGAATAACGTGTGTCATCGTAGTTGCACGGTACACCGTCGTCGGCGGGCCAAACCAGGTGACAGGCAGTCACTTTGCTAAATCTCGATGATTACCTTCTCTGGGAGGACTGAGAAGAGGGGGTTGTTGGAATGGAAGACTGACATCAAGGAACCAAGACAGAGATTGTTGTCCCCAGAGGTGATAGAACTACAGAGAGCGTCTGGGGAGACCACAGTCAGAAGGCACGATTAGCAGGCTGCTAGCTACCAGTTTGGCTACACCCTCCCTGATAGATGGATGCGCTCAAAAGAGCAGCTTGTGCAGAAGCGTATGGACGTTGAAATGTTACCATGTAGGAGGGCGTCATCAACCTGGCAGCTAAGTGAGGCACATCCAGTACGTAATTCCGCTGCTAACCAATGACGATCACCGTGATAGAAGGCAGTCGTTCAGCGATGTATTATCTCAGGAATCTCTAAGATGTATGCTCTGTGAGTGTGATTGAGAAGAAGGCAAAGTAATTGAACCTCCAGAAATAATATTATACATTGTCGCATCGCCACCATAAAACATCATCTGCTTAAAACGAGTATGCGTGCAAGATCCCGACGACGGAACAAATTACACAAAATCACTAGAAAAAGGGCTTGAATGAGATGAGAGCGAACTTGAACGAGTCAGAACCTTGGCGTATGATCACGCGTCCTCGCACAGAGCGCACGAAAAGTCTGCCGTTCCCCGCAATACATCAGGTAACTTGACCACCCAACCCCCTTCCCCTGGTCCTCATCCCGGTCTCCGTTGCGGAAGGTATGAATCGATGTGCACCCACATCGTGTACGACAGCCTTTGCGGGGGAGTCACACGCACCGCATCGTCCCAAGCAGACCGCGGCAGAACCGCATTTCCTCTACCGACGTGCCGTGCAGCCGCTAAGGGTCCAAGCAAGACGCATGCTGGGACGTGCAGCTCGAACTGTTCCTCACCGAGCTCGACTTGGCTCGACATAATACGCAGCACGATCAGTTGCTCGCGCGGGTCGGAGCCGTGACTTGGGATGGTATGGGGCCGCCTTCGACGGCCGAGGGGCGTGTCCGCACTGCCGGCAGTATGTTGCGACAGAGCTGGATGTACCATGAGGACGTGATGTTGTCAACATGAGGGAGGGTCAGCTGAAAACGCATAAGTTCCCGTTCTGTCCCCATTTCTTGCCACGTTCGAGGCTGCTACTGCTACTCGACAAGTCGTATACTTATATGCAGTCCTCCTTCGACATTGCGTATGATGGTGCCCGTAAAGAGGGCAGAATGACGAGAAATAGACCTCAGAGATCTTTCAATAAGTATCTGTAACGGGTTGTCAAAGCCTGGAGACGGTGGACGCACGGACCTGTTGTCCAGTTCCAGACCGACATCAAGTAGACCCAGTTGCCGGCAGCGACATAATCTCTGCCTACATCGAGGTTAAACATGTCGACAGGCAGATTGGCTTGCCACATGCTGAAGAAGGCTTGGTCTAGCGTGTGCACCGCGCTCGTCGACATCGTGCACACTCGAATGTGCTGTCCCTAATGTTACCCACATCGCAAGGTGCGTCGCAACACTTTAATACCTGGACAAAACAAAACGGGGACTAATGAAATTACACACAACACAAACACGTAAATGGGTGGATCCCGCGAGGCGTTAATACACATGTCACCCGCATCCGAGGAAGACCGAGCACCCAGCGGGCAGCCTCGACTTCGATCCGGAACACCGCAAACAGAATACGGAGCACGAGCAGGTCGAGATAGGATCCTGGCCACAAACTTCCAGTGCGTCTAAGTTGGGGGGCATGTCGTCCCCGACCACGGAGAAGACGAGGAAACTGCCCGAGATGGACCCTCGGCGCGCATCACCTCATGAGAAGCTCCACTGTCTCCGATTGGTCTGAGTCGGGGTTTCCCCACGCAGTGACGCATGTAGGTAACAATTCGAGCTTCTCCGTTCTGCTTGGCGTGGTCGAGGTGGCATTGTGCATCCTATATTTTCTCTGAGCGCGAGCTTGTAGCGTAGGCTAATCGCGCACGCGGTCACATCCTTGGAAGCACAGCGTATCTGTAGAAGGGGCAGTAGCGTGAGCAGTGTCCCGCCCGCAGTTGTACAAAGTCAACGGTGGGCCGACCCACGAACTATCTGATACGCAATCACTTCTGTTAGAGTCACACCACACGATTATCTCCCCGGTCGGGGAGGGCTGAGAATGCATGATAGAACCGCAATTCCGCAAAGAGAGACTTGGCTTAGAAGGCGGTCTGCCGGTAGCTGCCCGTTCACGTGACAGAACGTTTGTTTCAGCTCCTGGGCGGCATCGCCACCGGCCAAGTGTTGTCTTTGCCTACTGCACCTGCTTACCTCTTGCCTTCCATGACCATGATCACAGCGCCATGTCCGAGTCATGCCTGTACGGAAGCGGGTGTCCTAGTGCAAGTCCCACATCCTGCCACCGTCATGGTTCGTTCCTACATCCGCGCCAAGTCGAGGTTGCTCTCGCCTTGTTTTTGTTGGCTCCGTGTTCTCTTCCAACTTGGTCCCATTTCCCTGGTTGACTTTCCTTCCTTCCTCCTGGCCATTTTTGCATGCTTCTTTGCATGCTTCCTCCTCCCTGGCGTCGGTAGCTAACAGTTCCGTTTCACGACAAGCCTTTTCAGTGCCTCTCTTTGAGTCTACCCGATCCTTTCTTCAGGTCATATCTTACCCTGTGCGTTTTTTTTTCGCTCCCTCCATCTCTTGAACCGCATACAGTACTCATTCATCGCTGGGTGGGTACTTCCTCCCATCCGCAACAGCCCTATGTTTTCGCCGTGCGTTTTATCCCTGTTTGCTCTCTTTCACTCCTTCCCTACGTTTACTATCAGGCAGTCCGTGTTACTCCGACACCTTCTGCTCGTTCTTTCCTTTCCCCTCTTCTCTTCGGTGCTACCTCTTTTTGTATATGGCATATTTCCACACCTCGAGGATCAAAGTTTGTTAGTACCTGGGACATGTAGAATGCCACCCAAATGGTGGTATCAGCTTGAAAATGAGATAAGTTTGTGAGTGGGGTGCCTTTCCCGTTTCTCCACAGTACTCCTGGCAGCGCTCCTTTCTCCAACTTCCGATGGCCGCCGCAACAGATTGGTGCAGCCTATGCCATCCCCACCAACGTAACAGCGGCGTTTCATAGCGGTCTCTCCAGTGCGCTGTGGCTCACCATGACTACCACACGTCTCAATGACACCAGCGTTATGGTATGTGTCACTTTCCCCTTTCCCCTGTGCGAGCGGCGAGTTTGCATTGTGCCAACGACGGAATACCGGGAGTGTCCCTCTGCTGTGTCACCAACTCGTTGCTGTCCTCCACCCCTGGGCACGCAAGAAGCGCTCGTTCGTTTCCCCATTGTTGGCATCCAATGTCATCCAAGCAACGGATGGCGAACATACACTTTGACTACGCATCTTGACTGCCGGACAGAGCTGCCGTATTTTCTCCAGGAGAGTAGGCACAGCTCCATCACACCGCTAGATTGATACCCATCCCATGCCTCATCCTCAGTGTGTCTGGAACTGAATGTAGTGGACCATGGGAAATTTCCTCATGCTGTACTGTACAGTTGATAGTGATTCGCTGTGAGGATGCCGTCACACAAGCGCCCGCCGAGCGCTAACTTCCTTCATGATGGGCAGTGGTCACTGCGGTGTTCTATGTATTTAGCGTTCTTGCTGCCCCACCGTGTCGTTTGTCACTTCTGCAGACAAAACGTTATACCTTGTAAATTCAAAAGTTGACGTTGGCCGACTGTCAACACCACGGGACACCGCGGGCCGAAGGTTGATGTGGCGCGCACGTGTGCCGTGATTACCGTGCGCACAAACACTGCGGGTTATATACCCTATTCATATCTTACAGTATCTCGGCCGTCCCTCTGCGAACTTGTCAACGTCACTGTCTATGAGCTCTCCCGAGTGCGCCTGGATCCCTTCTAGTCCCAATGGAAAAGCGCTGACTCGCTACTCATCTCCACCAGTTGCACTCGAATTCCCATCAACCTACCATCTTCCCAAACCAGCGATTTTAGTATCGCCCACCATTCATTCTCCGGCACCTCTTTGATATTAGGTATATCTCATGCTCAGCGACTGGAATGATCACTGACTTGTATGTTGTAGACCGGACTTCTTTCCAGCGCGTGACAATTGAATCCCTCCCTGACAATGTCCTCCTGGACATATTCGATTTCTGTCAATTGGTTGGATACCCATATCACCGGTGGCTTAGGCTAGTTCACGTATGCCGAAGATGGCGATACCTCGTGTCTGCATCGCCCTACCGTCTTGGTCTGAAACTTATGTGCAAAACGACAACACCTGTGGGGGAGATACTAGATGTCTGGCCCCATGTGCCTATCATCATATCTGGCGCAAATCCGACCGACCTCTGTGGAGATAACATCATCGCCGCACTCGAGCACCGTGATCGCGTGTGCGAAATTGACCTCTCCGGTCTAACGACTTCAATATTGGAACGGCTCGTTACAGTGATGCAGGAGCCATTTCCAGCGTTGACGTATCTTCATTTTAGTAATTATGATCAGACACCACCGGTGCTTCCTGATACCTTCTTGGGGGGATCTGCTCCACGTCTACGGTCGCTCGACTGGCACGGTATTCCATTTCCAGCATTACCGAGACTTCTTTTGTATACCACCGACCTTGTCGACCTCACCCTTTGGGAAATACCAAATACTGGTTACGTTGCACCCGACGTGATGGCGACAAGTTTGGCTGCATTGATAAGGCTCGAACGCCTTATGATTAGATTCAAATCTCCGCCATCTTTCCCCGATCAACGAATTCGACATCCGCCCCCGCATATACGCGTTGTCCTTCCCGCTCTCACTGAGTTGGACTTCCAGGGAATTAGCGAGTACTCGGAGGACTTGTTGGCCCACATCAACACTCCTGTCATTACCAAGACCATCACAACATTCTTCAATCGGGTCGACTTTCACGTTTCGCAGCTCCTCCAGTTTGCCTGGCGCGCACAGACCTTTGAGCCATTCAAGCGAGTACGACTGTTCTTTTCCGATCATTTCGCCAGGGTCGAATTTCATCAGTTCAATCTGCCCCCAGCAGGGAAACCTCTTCTCGGGGATGCCTTTCTAAGCATCTTTGTATTGTGCGACGCGTTAGATTGGCAACTCTCGTTTTTTGTACATATATGTGGCCAGTTTTCGCCTCTCCTCTCCAACGTGGAACGGCTTGACATCGAGTACGCAGCTGTTTTGGATGTACAGCCATTGGGTTGGCAAGATGACGCGGATCACACGCAATGGTTGGAACTTTTTCGCCCATTTATCGCTGTGCAGAGCCTGCATATAATGGGCGACCTGGCTACGCTTCTCCTGCCGGCGCTGCAAGACCTCGCTGGGGACAGGGTCATGGGGGTGTTACCTGCCCTACACAGCCTTTCCTTGGTGAAGGACACCCCAAGGCCTGTGCGGCAAGCCTTGGATCAATTCATCACTGCGCGCCAGCTCCCCAGTCAACCTGTCACTGTCCGTGGTTGGGAAGCGCCGCGTCCTTGGCAATAATTGGTACCGATAAATTCTCTCTGATCTTGATTCTCTTAGCGCTCAACGTTATCTATGTACTTCCTACCAGCCCCTCCCATATTCTCGCTGTTTGATACTTGAAATGCCCGTTGACTTCGCCAGCTCAGCATAATCTCCTTGTAATATTTCGAATTCAGTTCGCACCACACTTTATGTATGAGCAGTATGATATCAGTCTCATTATCTGCGATTTTACAGGAGATAAAGACATACGTCGAGGTAGAGCCACTGAATTATAATGCGTGTCTGGTCATTCTACGCAGCTGTCCTTTCCCTGCCCCTTGCCGTTGCCTGACTTTCTCAACACCTCTACTACCTCCCTCCATATCATAATAGCCGACAGTCTCGTGGGCGGCTTGCATTCCATGCGGCGCTCGAGCTCAGCCAGATTGATATCGACGTCAAGCTGGTGAACGTTAAGAACAATCCGTTGTCATCGCCTAAGCGGGCATAGCTGGCACGTTGGCTCCGTATTAGCACCAGGGCATGGGGAGACCATGAGAAGGGGCGACCCACCACGTCCTGAAACCCAGAAAAAAGATTGTGGCATTT
>QLOS01000407.1:0-41578 GCA_003313725.1 Russula sp. MG48 | reverse complement strand
AGTTTCTCCTTTCATTGTGTCAATGCGACCTCATTTGAGTTCCCTTTCCACCCTAGCAAGCTTGGAGTAAGTAATATAAGGGCTATGCATCTCAACAGTGATGAAACTGTCCCACTGGCACGCTGACATGTCGACTCCACCTGACCTTGGCTGCGCTGTTTGTCCCGATTGTTACGCTCGAGCACTGAGCATATCGATGTCGGTCTATTCGCTGAGTCTTGTGAGGCTGACTCAGACACTGCTAGTCCCTCGAAGTTAGGGACGCAGGCAGTGGCGGTCCCCTTATGCGCACAACCCCAAGACAAGGGTTCAGTGCAGGGGAGTCAGAGTCAGGCAATCGGCCTGAGGATCTGAGGGTTCACAAGATGAGAGGGAAATATGGGTAGCCACCGAGGGCCAGAGCGTAGCTCGGTATTGGTACAAGAAGAATAAGCCTAGTGTTACAGTTACAGTCTAGGTTACTTTATATAGTCAGGGATCGCGAGAACGGGCTTCCTACTGAGTCATGTGAGTGGAGTATCATAGTGCAGTCGTGGGTTCGAGACGGTCAAAAGGTCATATATAGAGTGAAAGTGAAGAAGGGAGGAAAAGCGTAACACCGATGGCTCACTCAAAGATGCTTCAGAAATAGAATGGCACTTCGACAATGATGATGAAACGCCAATGACTGCTTCTGTAGCCCCTGGATCTGGTTCTGCCGTGGCGCCTTCCCAAATCCATCCCTTTTTTGATGGTCACGCATTGTGTGCAATTCTCATGACTGGTTCTCGCCACTCTGGTCGTACTAGTCGCCCATCTAATCGCATTACGGACCCAGACAATGTTGTGGGCTCTGAGTCTTCTGGCAACAGGAAGTGTAAGGCCCCAAATGCTAAGCCCTCCCAGCGTGTTGCCCCCAAAACCATCCATATATCAGCAAGTGAGGGTGAGTCCGAAGGCGAGGACAATGCTGGTGTTGTGCGACCTACACATGAGGAATCAACGGATGTCGAAGAAACCGAAGAAACTGAAGAGAAGGGCAAACTTGAATATGAATCACTCAAGGCGATGGCAGATGCGGATCATGCAGTAAGTACATCTGTGTTAGACATCTCGCCATCCTTACCCGATCTTCAGGGAATTCATGCAAAGTCCAGGGGTGATGCTACTGCCGATCTTTGTACTATCTTCCGCCAAGATAAAGAACACGCGAGCCCAGATACTGGGAAGACAAAGGATGGATATTGGTGCAAGCTCTGCTTGTAAGTGACTCCTTCTGCCCAATCATCGTCTCCAGTCACGAAACATTGTCCATAGAGACGATCCTGCAGTGGAAAGGAAGCACTGCTTTTTCACTGGAAGCACATCAACTTTGCGAACACATATTGCTCGGTAACTGTATTTCTAGTCGTGAAAAGATCGTGACTGATCAAACTATCATAGGAAAAAAGGACACGCAAAGGTTTACCTTGAGTGGTGTCAGTCTTTGGGTATTCAGCCAAACTCGCATGCACTGTCGAGGGTCACCTCGGAATCCAGCGATGGGTAGGTAGCCATTAACAAAGTTAAACCGATTAACTAATGGATCTACCTCGACAGACTGCTCCAAAGTAGTTTGGACTCAGTTGTCACACGCGAGCCCAAACAGCCACCGTTCACCACCAAGGGCCTTCTCGACTATATTATTGAACTCATTGTATGTGAAGACGAGGTGTGCCCTCTTTCGCATATGATCCATTTGTCAACTGATCATGAGTATGCCTCTAGGCATTCTGTCTAATAGAATGTGGAAGCTTCCGGCAGCTTATCAAATATTGCTGACCTGGGCTTAGAGAAAAGGACATACCGCACCGCAACACCCTTCGTGCTGAAATATTGCACCGTGCTCACCTTGCAGAAGAGATATTAAGGGAAAGGCTGAAGGTACACATGTTCACCTGTTGGTGCGTTGCAGTGGTTCTGACTGACATTTTTAGAACCTCCCTTGCAAGGTTTCTTTCACGTTTGATGCCTGGACATCGCAGCCTGGCGACCCTTACCTGTCAATCACAGGGCATTACATTGATGCCCCCACAGACTGACCAAACGATTGGGAGCTCAAAACAGAACAACTGGCCTTCGAAACAATTGAAGGCCAACACACAGGTAAGAACATCGCATCAATCCTAACATGTACAGTCAGCCGCTATGGGTTGGACGGCAAGGTGAGCATCCAGTTACCAATGTGACGATGGCTGACCCTTCACCACCATAGGTTGGGTGGTTTACCTGTGATGGTGCCGCCGTCAATGGGACCACTATACGCGAGTTTGGAAAGAATATTGATAGTGCTGACGAAGGGTGGACAGCTCAGGAGCATGACATACTGTGTGTACACTGGTTTATCATCGGTAATGGAACGGGCGTGGGACTCACAGATATTCAGGTGCATGGAGCACTCACTTCATGTTGCTTCGAAACACTTTGTCCAAGCCGTCGCACCTGCGTCTCCCATTCCCGTTCAGAAGAAGGTAAAAGCTGCATTGCGCCAAGCCCAAGATGATGGCGAGCTTGACCTTGACGACTTTGATCAAGCTCTCGCCGTGATAGATATAGACAACATGGAGGACCCAGATGACGACAACGACTCCGATTTTACATCGGGAGATTCTCTTGGAAAGGCGCTTGCCCTTGTCAAACAGGTACTCCGTCTCCACCCCACAACAATCACAGCTAAGTGAGCTAACTGTAATCAGATTTGGATGTCACCCCAGGCAAGAACTTTCTTCAAATCGTCATGTGCTCAAGTTGGTGTCAAACCCCTTGAACTTCTTCTATGGATCCACACTCGATGGGCATCACTTTATAAATTTCTTGACAGGCTGCTGTTGTTGCGAAAGGTATTGTGGTTTCTTCTCCCAACTCAATGCTTCGGCTCACTGGTTGACGTTTTTGCAGGGTGTTGATCAATTCGTGCTCCTAGCTGATGCCAGTGAGAAAGTTCTGGACTTGCCAAAGGATCGAAGCTATGCTGACTTTCAGCTTTCAAAGAAGGATTGGGATAGACTGGAGGTTATTCATGAGGTTCTCCGCGTGCGATTCTCTTGTATCCTATCGTCTGGATTCTGTTCTGACACTGACTGTGGATGCGGCAGGAACCATCAAACGTGCAACAGACATTTTCCAATGAGCGCATGCCTACTGTGTGGTGGATAATCCCCTCATTGGAATTCCTCATCAAGCATTGGGAGTCTATGGTTGACCAACCAAGGTATCATGATGTCAAGGAAGCCATCATTGAGGGGATTCAAAGCTTCAAGAAGTGGTATTGCAAAGTTGATCAGACATCAGCTGCATATTTCATCTGTCTTGGTATGCTGCTCCGCATCTCATATGCTCGCTTTACTCATCTCTTCTAGTTCTTGACCCAAATGTCAAGGATCTGTATTGTCGTTGCCGTTGGGAACCCAAACAGTATGCAGCAGGGATGGCAAGGTTAGAAGAAGTGGCAAGTCTTCGTCTTCGCGTTCTTTCATAGTTGCTGATTGAACTCATGGTTAATTAGTTTGATGAATATTATGTCCCTCTGAAAGCTTCTGAATCCTCAGGACGCAAAAGTGGTACCCGCCTTGGCAAGTGACACCGCGAGTCTACTGGTGTCCCAAGCCTAACCCATATGTAAATATCTTCGGCAGATGCATCAATCTCCACCCCAGCTTGATATGGTGGCTCTTTCTTACTTGATGCAGTACAGTCGTTCCAACAAGAAGAGAAAGCAACCGGGAGTCCTCATGACGAGCTCAAACTTTACCTCGAGTCAGGTGTTGAGCCAACAAGCGACATCATCACCTGGTGGGGGGTGTGTTTGACCTTTTCAACAAGACTGGCATATTTACTAATGATTCTTCAGCATCAGACCACCACCAAGTATCCCACCATGAAGCGCATTGCACGAGACTACCTCGCAATTCAAGGTTCTGCAACACCATCTGAGCGTGCCTTCAGCAGTGGAGGTATTACAGGTTCTGCACGTCGAAGCAGCTTGTCGACAGAAGTCTTCGAAGCTCTTCAGATCCTTAAAAGTGCGTACCGTAATGGGCATGTTGCGGCAGTCCATCAGGCTGGCCAGTATGTGGACGATTTGATCACAGTATTTGATACTGTTGACTGTGATTCAGAAAGGGGAAATGACAATATGTAGTACTTTTGAGAGCTGTAGCACACGCGCGAATTGTCCCTGTACCCGGGCACTCAAAAGTCTGTATTGGGAATGGTATTATGGTACTAATGATACAAGTATATAGATTTCCCGACAGATGCGACCAGCGCGCCGTCGCCATGCCTCCCGACGCACGCAACATTTCAGATCTGAGAAGCACCTGCATGAAGGCACATCGTCGACATGCTGCATGCCTAGCTCATGCGTGGCATGAGGGATGCCTGCCCAGGGTGACGGGGAGCATGGCATGTGGAAGCTGTGGGCGTTGGGCAGCTGTGTGCTGGTGCCAGTGCCAGGTCAAGGGTGGAGGGGGGATCTGGATCATCTGGGTCCCTGTGGATGTGCACGATGCCTGCCCCACGAGGGGCACCCAGGCTGACAGGGTCATGGGGAGTGTGGTGGGTGGAGGCCGTGGGCGTTGGTGGCCGCGTGCCAGTGCCAGTGCCGGTCGAGGATGAGGGCAGAGGGGGGATCTGGGACCCCACGGATGTGCACGATGCCTGTGCCACAGGAGGTGCCCAGGATGACAGGGAGTGTGGCGGGCAGAGGCCGTGAGCGTTGGTAGCCACGTGCCAGTGCTAGTGCCGGTTGAGGGGGATCTGGGACCCTGCGGATGTGCGGCATGACGCCCACACCACGAGGGGCACCCGGGATGATGGGGAGTGTGGCGGGCGGAGGCCACAGCCATGCTAGTGCTGGTCAGGGATCTGGGACCCTGCGGATGTGCAGCACGATGCCTGCACCACGAGGGGCACCCGGGATGATGGGGAGCGTGGTGGGTGGAGGCCACAGCCATTGGTACCCCACAAATGTGCACGACACCTGCGCCACGGGGGGCACCCAGGATGACAGGGAGTGTGGTGGGCAGGGCCGTGGGCGTTGGTAGCTGCATGCAGTGTGCCACCAGTGCCGGTGCTGGTGCTGCATGATGCCTGCAGCCTGCACCTTCACATGTCTCTCCAAATTGTAGGTGTCCACGCTAGGGCAGGTGGGAGTGTCACGAGTGTGCGCTGTTGCCACTGTGGCAAAGTCCAGGCCCAGGCTGTTTCACCGATGAGCGGTGGTTGCGGGACTTGGCGGCGGGAATGGTGGAGGTGGAGAGGGCAATGGCAATAGCGCCAATGGGAGACTGTGTGATTGAAAACCTATAAAAGAAGAAAAAAAACCATTGCAGTTAGGTTGAAAGAGAGATACTTGGCTTACTTCAGAGATCCCTGGGCCAGAGCAATGAAGTCAATGAGAGTGTTGAATGCGTGGCATTACACGCCCGTGACAGAAGATGCCTCGGCCCTCAGATTGGCGTCCGAGTCACAGATGCCCAAAGCACAAAGCAAGTGACTGTGCAATGGCTTGGCTCACCTTACACTGTGGCATTGGCAATTTATGATTTTTTTGACTCTATACAGAGTTCAGTTCAGGGTTCACCACCCTCTGAACCAGAACCGAACCCTTTTGAACCAGAACCAATAGTCCAGTTCAAGGTTCAGACAGTGGCTTGAACCAAACCTGAAGTCCAGTTCTAGGTTCAGGGAAAGCAAGGGCTGAACCGAACTGAACTGAACTTTGACACCACTAGGCCCAGCCCCATCCCAAGAAATGATTGAGGCATCAAGCTACACCTGATGAACATCTGCAAACCCAACATCAACCGTGGATGTCTGTAGCAGTCTGCACAGATGGCCATAGTGAGCCATAGTGCCATAGTGGTGACAGAAAAGGGTATCTTCTGTGGAGATCTGTGGAGCTCTACACAATTGAGTCCTTAACTATGGGGCTCTACACAGTTGAGTCCCTAGCTATGGAACTCTATGGAGCTCTGTGGAGCTCTACACAGTTGACTCTGAGTTGAGTCCTTAACTATGGAGCTCTATGGAGCTCTACACAGTTGAGTCCTTAACTATGGGGCACTATGGAGCACTGTGCAGTGCAATAATCTCTATTAGGGTTAGGGCTCATCATGGGTTCCAGGGGTACTATTTTCACACACCCCACAGTAATTCTCATTCAAAGAAATCAAAAATTAGTATTATTGGATTTTAAAATACATATACATTGTTATGTAAACTACACTGTAGAATAACCCCTGAGCCCACTAGACCAGGCATTGTCACTGTCGCAGTCACAGCCATCGTTGTGTCATTGTGGTTGTGTCATCACCATTGTCGTGAGCTCGTTGTGTTGTGGGCTGGTTATCATCATTGGTCATCATCATAAGTACATAAAAACTCGGCAGAGAAAAAGAGGACATACCTGTGATCTTGGGAGGCAATGCTTCCCAAGCCCATGTTGCCCCAAGGATGGTGATTCAGACTTGGATTTGAGGTTGAGGAGATTGGCATTATAGGGGCCACGGATGTCACTGTTGAAGACTTGACATGTCCCTGACGCATTAGCGCTATGTAACTAAAAAATAAAAAAATAACAACATACCTGTTAGCGTTCACCTCCTGAGCGTGTTGGCCCCCAAGCAGGGTCCACAGCACTGGCAGGTGGGGCTGGTGACGAGGAGGAGGTGACGCTGTCGCTACAACAAAGTGTCGTGGTGGTGGTGGTGGTGGTGGTGGTGGTGGTGGTGGCTGTGGTGATGTGGTCGCAATGACAAAAGTGTAGCCAGTATGGGGAGGTTCATTACCCCCCCCCACTAGGTAACAGTGCTGGCGCGGCGGCTGTGGTGATGCTGCTGGCATGGCCACGGTGAGGATGTTGGCATGGCCATAACGGTGGTGAGGAAAAGTGCATTAGTAGTATGAATGGGAAAAAAAAAAAAACGAACCGAAACGAAATGAAAAGGCCACGCCCACTGCTTGTGGGTGAGAGGGGGTAGCAGTGATGTGGTGGCAAACGTCGTCATAGAGAGAAAATCACCCCAGCCTCGCATTTGTGAGCGAGGGGGGTGTTGGTGACGCAGCGGCAAGGTGTCATGTATCTGTGAGAGAAGGAGCATTTGTTAGGAACAATATGAATGGAAAAAAAAAAAAAAAAAAAAAAAACAGCTCACACTTGTGAGCGAGAAGGGGCAGTGGCGGTGATGTAGCGGTGACGTGGCGGCAGAGCATAGGAGAGAAACCACACCCAACTCACGCTTGTGAGCGAGAGTGTGGTGGTGATGATGTGGCAGCAAAACGTCATCTCATAACCACCCCATTTGTGAGCGAGGGGGGTGTCGACAACGTGCGTGTACCTGCGAGTCTATTGTCAGTTAGGAAGACCGGAAAGGAAAAGAAAAGAAAATGCCCTGAGAGGGTGGTACAGTATGGGATCACAAGGTGAACTTGAACATGTTGAAAGAGTTACAAGTCAACTTCTCGCGCTGTCACACAAGCATAGGTGTCTGTCACGTTGTGACATGACTGATTACTGGCACTGTGGCCAACCACACTCTTTTCATCACACATAGGATGTATGTAGTTGTTATATGTTTTGTAGACTAACTATTTGGTTATCTTTAGGCATCACTAGTGCAAGTGCACAGACAGGGGAGGTAAGTAAGTCAATCAGTGTTTAGATGCTAACCATGTCAGTGTATTCTAGGTAAGCTTTACCACTTCCACTGGTACCTCCAGCTTGACCCCGTTGCATCTGGGATGCAGCCATGCCAGCACCATCACCATGGCCGCCACCACACCAGTGCAGTCATGGTGACCACTGCTGTGCCAGTAGCATCCCGTGACCGCTGCCACACCAGCACCATCACTGTGCCCGCACGCCCGCACTGTCACTGCGCCCACACGCCTGCACCGTCACTGTGCCTGTACACCTGCACTGTCACTGCACCCGCACTCCAGCACTATCGCTGCGGTTGCTGTACCAGCACCGTCACCATGGCAATGACAGCATTGATGGCGGCGGCAACTGGAGCTGAAGCTATGGCAGTGGTGGCAGCAGCAGCACAGCACCAGCACCAGCGACACCGGTAATGGCAGCAGCAATGGCAGCAGCGAGAGCAGCAGCAGCACCACCACAACACCAGCATCAGCATCACCAATGACGCCACTGGCAGCAGCAGCGGCAACGGCGGCGCAATGGGTGCAGCAGCTGGAGTAGCAAGAGCAGTGGCAGTGTCAGCAGAGCACTGGCACCAGTATCAGCACTGGCACCACCACCACCACCAGCAACAGTGGCAGGAGCAGCAGCGGGTGTGGCAATGGTGGGTGCAGTGAGCGCGGCGGTGGGTGTGGCGGGGTGCGGCGGTGGTGGGTGCAGCAGGGTGTGGTGGTGGTGGGTGCAGTGGTGGCAGCGGCGGGTGCAGCGGCGGCGGTGGTGGGTGCAGTGGCAGCAGTGGTGGGTGCAGCGGCGGGTGTGGTCACAGTGGTGGGTGCAGCAGCACCTTAATTTACATGTGTACAGACATAGTGTAGTTAATGAACAGAAACTGCAGGTACCTAAAGGTACTGCAGTAGGTTTTGTTCAACACGTTGTGCTTGTGCATGGGTAAAGGCTACCTAGCCCAAAAATGGCCTAACTAGTATGGTTCCTATGTAGAACTGTGCAGTGCTGTGCAGGTAGGGACTATCTATGGGACACTATGGCCAGCTATGGATCTATGGCCACTATGGATCTATGGTCTTCTATGGGTCACTATGGCCAACTATGAATCTATGGCCAACTATGGATCTATGGCTAACTATGAATCTATGGATCTATGATCATCTATGGGTATTATGGCCAACTATGGGATGCTATGTAAAAAGCCAATTATCTATGGCCAACTATGGGTCACTATGGCCATCTATGAATCTATGGCCAACTATGGATCTATGGCTAACTATGAATCTATGGATCTATGATCATCTATGGGTATTATGGCCAACTATGGGATGCTATGTAAAAAGCCAATTATCTATGGCCAACTATGGGTCACTATGGCCATCTATGGGTCTAGGCCATTTATCTATGGGCTACTATGGCCAACTATGACCATAGCGTGGGAATTGTATGGGTTTACAGATGAAGAGGAATCTGTTGAGGAAGAGCTGGATGTGTCTGACGAGGAAGTGTCAGAGGGTGAAGACATGCCAGTGGAGAATGACAATGAGCCTGAAGCAGAAGTAAGTTCATCATTTGACTTATAAACTCCCTGAACATACCTTGTGGCTAATGTTAAGTACAGGAAAACAATCTCAAAGAGTGGCACCAGAACAGTACCTCGGAAGAACTGAATGTGAAGAGAGAAACAACAAAAGACTTGCTGCTGATGTTTTCAGACCGGGTGAAGGTAAAATTTAAGAAAGGTGACAAGGTTGAGAATATTACAGGATGGTGGTGTCTGCCGTGCAAGTGAGTGCCAGCATACAATAATATCTTGAGAGTTGAGAATGACTTACATGTTTACAGGGGAGATAACAACTTCATAAAAGGGCAAGGGATCCGTAAAGCATTCCACACTGGAGGCAATTCATCCTGCCATCAGCATATCTGTCAGCATTACAAGCTTTATCAGAAATGATGCAAAGAGGCAAGCATACCTGAGAATCACTGGGCAGTTCCCCAGTCCATTTGGAAAGCAAGGCAGGAGGCTGCAAATAACCCAAAGAAGTTGAAGGAATCTACACAGGTGACATTAGATGGGATGTTTGAGAAGGCAAATCAAATGTGAGAGTTCATGCGTGATGGAGTTTTGCATGTGGTGGCCCAGTTAATTGCATGTGACAACCAGGTATATTCAGAATAGCCCAAGGTATGATGGTTGCTGAAGTGTCCCAGGCATTTGTAATTGCGAATAAGAAGACGTTCTGAAACTGTCTCATTGCGATGAGACCCAAAGCCACCAATGCAGATTTACCAACTGCTCACGATATCACAGTTTATGTCCACAATCAATTTGTAGGTTGGTTGAAAGAACTGAGGGATGACATTATTGTAAGTATTAGGCTAATAAAGGTCCAAAAAATACTCATCAATGACTTGGATGCCAGACTGCTCCTGGAAAAGTCTCAACCACCACTGATGGGTGGTCTGCTGACAACATGAAGGCCTCATTCTTAGGGATGACTGCCCACTGGATTGAAGTCAACAATGGGAAGTGGAAGATGCATGCAGAGGTTGTAGGCTTCCAGGCGATTTCAGGTGACCATGGAGGAGAGAATTTGGGGCGATATTTCATGGGGCTGTGTGACCAAATTGGGATCTGTAACGAAAACGGCTCAAAGGTTAGATCTGGTATTGTGCTTTCCGATATTGACCTAATTACTCACAATAACAACAGCTTCAGGGCGTTACATTGGACAATACCTCAAGCAATGGCACGATTTGCAAGACTATTGAGGCACTCCATAAGCAGCGCCAACTTGAGGAGTGGAATGCTCATGAAAATCAACACCCGTATGTTTCCATCATCAACTTTCCAATTTTCGGTGGTTCTGTTGCTCAGCTCAGATGTTCCAGGTGCCTTGGTCATGTTGTGAATCTCGGGGTCATAGCTGTGATGGCCCATATCACTAAGATTGCTGCCGTGGAAATGACTACTGCCATTTGGGAATACGATCCCAGTTTGGACGACAACTGAGTATTAGAGGGATCACTGGATGTTATTGCTGTCATATGCACACTTGCAATCAAGGTCAGTTTCTGCTTATCATGTCTAAGTCTCTCGAGTCTCCACCTATTTTCATTCCCAACAGATCCAAGCATCTGGGCAGTGGATTGAATGTTTCGAGAAGTTTCAAATTCAGTGCAGCTTCACCAACCCCCTCAAGATCCCACTTTATAGCAATGTTTGATGGGGATCAGCATTCAACATGCTCAATTGTGCCTACAAGCTTTGACAGGTGAGTTTGTCTTGTGGGTGATTCTTTGCTAAATCTGTATGTCAGCCCATCAAGCTATTCATCTTGGCCACTGATGAGTTGTATGGGCTCATCACAGTCATCCGTCAGAATGGGCGCATTGTCAAGAAGATTCGATGGTCAGCATTCAAGTTTTCTGATTCAGATTGGGCTAGAGTTCTTGACACAAAGTCAATTCTCGAGGTACACCTACATTTTATTGCTTATTTCTCATATCTCATATTCTCAGGATTCAAACCGCATTCAACAATACTTCTCACCTGAGCAACAACCAACTTTATGGCGTGCACTCCCTGCAATAGAGGAGCTCCAGACAGCTTGGGAAATGAAGCGTGATAACGAGCACTATGCTGTTTATTGGGACACAATCATTGATGGTCTGGCGAAGCTCAACAAGTACTACTCCTGGTTTGATGAGAAACCAAGCCTTGTGCTTGCCCTCAGTAAGTCAATACCTCACGCTCCTGATTCAACTTCTCATCATGATCTGTCGATTTAGTCTTACATCCATACTACAAATTTGCCTACATTAAGTTAGCATGGGGTGGTGAAGAAGAACAAGAGGAAGAGCGCGTAGCTGGGAATTTGAATGCCAAGAACTGGCAGGACAAGGCGTGTCAAATAATTGAACGGGCGGTATGCATTCATCTGCTCGCATGAGAACAGTGCTGACCCATTACATAGATGGAGAAATACTGGAAAACACGTCCAAAAGCGTCCACAATGACATCAATGGCATCTCAACCAAGCACACATGCCAGGATCACCACTTTGTTTCAGTCCAAATATGACCGACATCGACAAACACTTATCGCTCAAGAGGAAGAAGGGTGGGCTGCAGAGTTACGGCATTACCTCAATGATATGCCTGTGGATGTTACGAAGGAGACTGACATCGTAGAATGGTGGCAGGTGCATAATCCTCTATTGCTCTATCCCGCTCGCCTTACCCATTGTTGACATCTAGAATAACTGCAAGCTTTATCCTACCCTTGCACGCATAGCCCTCGACATTCTCCCTTGCCAGGCCTTATCTGTTCCCTGTGAACGCCTCTTCTCTGCCAGTAAAGAGGTGGCTACCGATCGCCGTGCACGTTTGGGTGCAAAACGATTTGAAGAGCTGCAGATTATGAAGTTTGCATGGCGCCCCACCATCACTGATCTCGCAGCCTGGAATTCAGACCAGACTGAAGAGATAAATCTGATGGTGTTTGAAGACTTGCTGACTGCCAACGTTGAAGAAGCTGGATTTGAACAGGTGGTAGATGAAATGGTAGTGGACTATTCTTGAGTGGGCGTGATACTTGTCTTCGTCGTTTTTAAATAGATCATACTGTCGTGGTAGATTCCGACATAAATGAATAGCTTTTATTAGTGAGAATGTAGTTGGAGTGGAGATGGCATAGTGGAACATTTTCAGGGTCATCTGTGTAGCAGGTTCGCCAATGGACTGTGCAGCAAGGATGGTAATGTTCGATCATTTTCCCCAATAGAGTCTTTTCTAACATTCAGGTAGTACTTATGCAGTGTAGCAGCGCAGGAATTTTAACTAAAACCGAAGCACTGCAGCAGAGACAGCGAAATATCAGGTTGAAAGCTCCAGACTCGGAAGCACCGAATTTGCCAAAAGGCAAGGTTATCTTTGGTATGCCCATTTCAATTGTCATGAGTCGTAATTCTACTAGCATCATGCTACTGATCTTCATGTTACTGGTTGTATGCTAAAGTATGTTTTTGCTGGGGCCTAGCATAGAATTCCACGTTATAGCACACTAAGAACAGCTAGGGCTTAGCACGGCAGGCTCAAAATCATGTACCACCATTCCGCAGACACCCACCACCCACCCGCTGACCACAACCCTGTATCCACGAGTCAGAACATACATCCCCGTATTTTCTTCATACACCCCCTCGAGCTTGTCTGGGATGTCCTTTGTGCCGCTGCGGCCACCCTCGTGTGGACAATGTGTGGAATGGGAGGGACAGAAGCTGCTGGTTGTGCTCAACAACTCGAAAATGAGACAGTGCGTGTTCCATTTGTCTGTTATGCTTAACGTCATTGCTTACAGGGTTACACAGATACTTGGCCCCACGAGCCAACCGAAGCATGGGCTGCCCACCTGCATACCAAGTATCTGACATTACCCTTCCACATTGCCTCATCTATGTTCCCACCTGCAGTGCCATGATGTCCCGCTGCCACGTTGTCACCACCCCCCTGCTTGCAAATGTGGGTTGTTTTGCTTTCTATGACTCCCTCTCGCTTACAGGCACTTTTTTTTTCTTTTCTTTTTGTCCGTATCATTCCTAACTAACAATATTCTTCACAGGTACATGATGACCTGCTGCTACATCGCTGCCACATCGTCACCACATCCATGTCGCCACTACGTCGCCAGGCGTAGCCACCATGTCACCACCAGCCTGTGCGTATGTCGCCAGCGTGTAGCCCCCACATTGCCGCCAGTTGCCCCCACGTTGCCACCACATCCCCTCACATCGCCACCACATTGCTGCCAGTCGCCCCCACGCCACCCCCACGTCGCCAGGTGTAGCCACCACATTGGACATCACCACCACATCATCTGCACGTAGCCACTGCGTCGCCAGTGCGCCCCCACATTGCAGCTGGTCGCCCCCACATTTTCACCACGTCCATGTAGCCACCGCATCGCCACCACATTGCCGGGCGTAGCCACCACGTTGCACGTTGCCACCACATCGCCTGTGCGTAGCCACTGCGTCACCAGTGTGCCCCCATGTCACAGCTGGTCACCCCCACATCTCCACCACGTCTGTGTAGCCACTGCGTTGCCACCACATTGCCACCGCGTCGCCCACGCGTCGCCACTGCATTGCCTGCATGTGCGTCGCCAGCGTGTAGCCACCATGTCACCGGCGCGCCACCATGTCACCGCCAGCAGTCGCCCCCACATCGCCCCCATGTCACCACAATGTCACCACCACGTCCATGTCGCCACTACATCGCCGGGGCGTAGCCACCACATCACTGCCAGTCGCCCCGACGCTGACGATGATGGTGACAGGTGCCTCTGTGGACTGCACCATGCGACTGATAGCGCCCTGCCACCTGCGTGCACCCCCTACCCAAGCATGCGTCCACTGCCACTCATGCCTGCATCCACCACCGCCCGGGTGCCCCCCTGCCCGTGCCTGCACCCACTGCCCGTGTCTGTGCCCACCGCCCACGTCTGCGTCCACTGCCTGTGCCTGCATCCACCACTGCCCGTGCCTGTGTCCACTGCCTGTGCCTGCATCCACCACCGCCCGTGCCTGTGTCCACTGCCTGTGCCTGCATCCACCACCCACACCTGCATCCACCACTGCCTGCGCCTGCATCCACCACCTGCGCCTGTGTCCACCACTGCCCATGCCTGCGTCCACCACTGCCCGTGCCTGTGTCCACCACCGCCCGTGCCTGCATCCACCACCCATGCCTGTGTCCACCACTGCCCACGCCTGTGTCCACCACTGCCTGTGCCTGCATCCACCACTGCCCACACCTGCGTCCACCACTGCCTGCGCCTGTGTCCACCACTGCCCACACCTGCGTCCATCACCGCCCGCACCTGCATCCACCACCCATGCCTGCGTCCACCACCACCCGCGCCTGCATCCACCACCCGTGCCTGCGTCCACCACTGCCTGCACCTATGTCCACCACCCATGCCTGTGTCCACCACCCGCGCCTGTGTCCACCGCCCACACCTGTGTCCACTGCCCGCGCCTGTGTCCATCACCTGCGCCTGTGTCTACCACCGCCCACGCCTGCGTCTACCACTGCCCACACATGCGTCCACCACCACCCACGCATGCGTCCACCACCGCCCGTGCATGCGTCCACCACTGCCCGTGCATGTGTCCACCACCACCTGTGCATGCATCCACCACCACCTGCGCATGTGTCCACCACCGCCCGCGCATGTGTCCACCACCACCTGCGCATGCGTCCACCACCACCCAGGTGCGCAGCATCCTTGAGCGCAGCATTGCAGCAGTAGTGGCAGCGGCAATGAGGGCAGCGGCACCAGCAGCAGCAGTGGCGGTGGCTGCACCAGTGGTGGTGGCAGCAGTGGCAGCTGCACCTGCAGCAGCAGCATTGGTGGCGTCTGCAGCAGCGCGGTGGCATCACCAGCACTAGCGGCACCAGCAGCGGGAGTAGCAGTGGCTGAGCAGTCACCCTTACTGTACTTGTCTTTAGTTAGAGATCTATATACATTTAGATATAGTTTTAATGTGCATTTTAATGATAAGAAACCAGGTGTGCCATGTGCATGTATTTGTAGATGGCATCACAACTTGACTATGAGACAACTTGAATCTACTGTATAGTGGTTGCAACTGCCATACAACTGGTTGCAACTGCCATACAACTGGTTGCAACTGCCATGCAACCGGCTTGGACTGGTTACTGACTGGTCCCTCACAGGACCAGTTGTAACCAGTCACTAGACTGCAACTGAACCAGTGTGAACCGGTTGTACATGGTCTGGTCCAGTTCAAGGCAATATCATGTGTTGGTACCAACCAGTCCTGGTTCCAGTTGCTTAGCTAATAGGCCAAAAAACCGGACCAGACCAGACCTTAAAACACTAGGTGTGATGCTGGTGCCATTGCCATCACCATTGCTGCTGCCACCACCCCACCACCACTGCCACTACTGCCATTGTTTTTGCCACCATTGCCATAGTTGCTACAGCTGCAGCAGCCATTATAGCTGCCACTGTCCTCATTCATGTGTGCCTGTGCTTGCCGTTGCCACCCTCAGTCATGCATGCCCATGCTTGCTGTTAGTAGCCTGTTATTTTTTTTTGTAAAACCTAGAAATCATAGTTAGCATATGAACAACTCTTTTACTTACCTTACTGTTGTCGTGGTGTTAGGAAAAGTTAGCTGGTTGGCAGTGTGAGAAGTCATGTCACTGTGACAATGCGACCAGTGACAGATGTTGCATGCCTGCCACAGGTGGCCTGCATGTATAGGGGAGTCAAATTTTTATGTCAATTTTACCTACAATCCATCCCCCATCAATGGTGTCACTGGCGTGCTCCTTCTAGCCTGGAGGCATCACCAGAACAGGCAGGAGTGTGACATGACATGACTTCAGTCACACGACCCACACTCCCTGCTTTCTCCAAGGACTAAGGACTGTGTGCACTTACTATGTGATATGCTTACTGTACGATACATATCGACCCACCTCATCTTGCTAACAAGGTGGGCCTCTTGACACATGACCATTATGGGTTAGGACCATATAAATAGCCATAGGTCTGGGTAGCTAAATCCCCAGACTTTGACTTGATCTCACCACAATCAGTATCACTTGTCTTTTTCATGATCCCCTCCTGTGTGCAACTTAGAATCATCTTGATCTTATCTAAGTCTCACTCCTCTACCAAGTCACCACCAAGTGTAGCCAAGTTAACTTGTTGTGAACACAAGTGTGAGCTTAGTCAGTGTCACTTGAAACTTAAACATGAAGTCTCATCAAGACTTATCAAGGTCCTACTGAACCTTAACACAAGTCAAAGTCTCTCAAACTAGATGACGCCAGACTAAGATACTCAATCCTCATTGCCACAGAGGTTCACAGGCTACGAGATAACACCCAAAGAAAGATAAATGAGAAGTGGTCTTTGATCAATGGAGTTGTACAACTCATTCAAACTGTGGCAGACAATGACCAGTCCCAATTCTTTGAATTCTGCCTGAATAGCCTCATACATTGGAGTAGGGGAGATGGCACAGGTGGGGCAAAGGGTGACAGATAAGGAGACAGATAGGGAGATCATGGATCAGGATGTAGACACATGGTTGATGTAATGCCAAAATGACATGTCTTGACTCTGAACCAACCTCTGGTTGGTGGGGCACACCCCTCCAATGTGGTGACAAGAGTGGCATCTGAGCCACATAGCACAGCAGCAGTAACAGCAGGCATAGCAGGAAAACCAGCACCAGTATTAGCACTAGCATCAGTGCCAGCATAAACAGCACAGCCACATAATGAGACACATGCCACCCAGCTGATGCACACTACCTCCTTGTGGCCCCAAAGGCAGGTTCATGGCGAGCACAAACCCAGCACCAGAAAACCCAGTCACTAGCAACCCAGCACCACCCAGCCCCAGCCCTAGCCCCAACCTAGATGAACTTCTGGGACTAGGATCTGACAAAGACAATGAACAGGAACAAGAGACAACCCAAAGCTTACAGAGCCTGATGTCTAGCCTATTCTCATCCCCACTCAGCACCCTACCCCCACTCACACCCAGCACCCTCAGCACCCTACCATCCCTCATGCCAAGCCCACTTGGGTCAAGTCCAGCAATCCTGAGCCCCCTCAGTGCACTGCCTATAACACTCATTGCACCCAACCCCCAGCCAGCACACATTCCCTAGCTGGTGCACATTCCCCAGCCAGCACCCAACCCCCAGCCAGCAAATACCATGGCAGCCAGAGCAGGAGTGACTGCACAGGTGGAAACATTTGGAGGATGGCCCAAGCAGAACTGCCAGGTCTTCCTCTGGAACCTCAAGCAGCAGATGATACTCAGCACCATCAACATGGCTGCAGGGAAAGCCAGGCTCCTTGAGCTATGCCTTGAGGTCAACTCACCAGCAGACACGTGGTTCCAAGCACTTGACATGGGGGTACAAGCAGACTGGGCTCAGCTTGAAGCCACATTCAAGCAATGCTGGGCCCTGCATGCACTTCCAGCCACCTCAGATGTAGAGAAGACCAAGTGGTTCCTGAATCACAAAATCAAGCCAGAGGATGTGGGCAAGCTAATCCCCTTCCAAGGTGGGATGGAGTATTCACATGTTGTCTGGGTGGAGGAGGCACTAGCACTGGCGTGTAGTGTATGGCAGGGGTAACCCTGGGGTATTTTTTTGCTACCCTTACCCCTACCCTTGAAAACCCTTACCCTTAAGTAGGGGTAAGGGTTTTGGAGGGTAAGGGTAAGGGTAGAGCAAGGGTTTAGGGTACCCCAGGGTATGGGGGTATGATGCAAGGGTTTACTTGATATAGTGTTTCTCTGTTATCTACACAATATTTTCAAGGGTTATTTATTATACTGGTATTGAACACTTTCTATTACACCCAAATCCTATGTGTTTCAATGTCAGTTGGCATCAAGATCAACCTGTTACACATGAGTCCCTTAAGAATTGAAACTCAATGCAATGGGGTTTCCCCTTGGTGTGCCCATAAAAGTGAGAAAGGGAAAGAATTGCAACACTTTCTAACTTTTAACATTCAATAACCCTTGTATCTGGGGTAAGGGTATGTGAAGGGTATGAAGGTTCAAGCCCTTATACCCTTCTCAAGGGTAAGGGTTTGTGAAGGGTTTGAGAGTTCATACCCTTACCCTTACCCTCACATACCCTTGGCCCAAACCCCCAGGGTTTGTTAAACCCTTGCCATTCACTACTGGCGTGACAGCTTAGCCTAGAGAACCACTCAGAGTACCTATACCAAGTCATGAACATCCTGCCTGATGCCATCAAGGACAACATAGAAACCCAACCAACAGACTGGGCAGCATTCACAATGGCAGTAAAGGACATCAAAGTAGAAATCCTCAAGCGCCAGGCCAGGAAAGAGAAGGAGCTGTGGGAGCGCAAGAAGGTGATAGAAGGGCACATCAAAGAACTGAATGCAGAGATCACCCAGCTCAAGGCAAAGAGCAATGACCCAACTGCCATGATCCAAGCACAACTGAAGAAGCTCAGCCTCCAGAAACCAGCCACCAGCACCACAGGCACAGAGCAGGCAGCCCCAGTGTCCCCAGGGCACTACGAAACCCAGCAAAGCAGAAGCAGACCACTGAGAGAGCAGGCCACAGACACAGAGAAAGCAGTGCTCTGACAGCAGCTCAGGAAGCACCCACACCAACCCAACATGGACAATAGGCAAGCGATGTATAGACAGCAGATCACACAGTGATCAGCAGGCAGAAACACCAATGACCCCATCACAGATGCCACACCTGTCCCACTCCATCCAGGAACTGCTGCCATCTGCAGTGGTGAGTGCTTCAGGTGTGGAATGCATGGGCACAGAGTGGTACAGTGCAGGCTGCTGGAGGGCCATCCAAACCACCTCATGCAGGAGGAGTCAAAGTGGCGGTCCATCTGCAGCATGATGTTATGATCCCTGGTACGCTTGCTACGGTCCGGACTATCTATTTTTACCTACCATGACTCCTGCGATGACTGAGGTGATCCGACTTGGCAGCGCAGCCTGTGACCAGGCTGCGCTCATACGATACTGCCTCGCGTTACTTGTGACTGATACTGATACGGCACAGCCCTCTGCTGTGCGCTCTACTTACGCTACTGGCTGATCCTTACGATGACTCACAAGTGTGACCCTATGTCACACTTAGGCTGTACTGCATCGCTGTTGTGACTCAGATAGCAGTAGCACATGACCCCTCCTGTAAAGCCTATATAAGGGCTCTAGTTTACGCCAGTCAAGCCTTAAGCTTGACTTAGTTTCGCAATCGATTCTAGTCTCGAACTCCTCACTCCTGCTTCCTCTCTCAGACGTGGTCTAGCCCTCTGAGAGCAGTAAGAACTCGCTTCGTCTCACACGCCTCTCTGAGTCGCTATAAGACTCAGCTCTGGATCGCGTCTCTAGATATCACCCTTATCTAGACGCCTATCTACTTCGCGTTTACTACAAGTCACTTGACATCCCCGCGGTCACGTGGGAAGGATCACGTTACCTTCGTGCTCAGGCAACTCGCACTCAGTCACTCGCGCATAGGCACGTGCTCCCGCATCATACTCACGTGACGCATCTCGCACAAAGCCTTGCATCGCACAAGTCGTGCTACCGGCCTGTCGAGCCGTAACATAAGTCAAGCTTCCTTCACCGTTGTGGATGGTGTGCCACCACATCAGAACTCACCTGAAAGAAGAGTATCCTAGACCACCCACGATCCGCACATTCCGGACACTAGCCTCCGCCAACGCTGTAGAATTCATCCCAGGAGCAGCGAAACACAAAACTCGTCAAGAAAAACACGCGGGCTTACACGCATACTTCTGCAGAAGCCAGTACTGCCCATATCACGGCACACAGTAAAAGACTATACCCGGTATAGCAAGGAAGCCTGCACACTTCGCAGCAACACTGGAAGTCAACACATACGACGAATACCTCCGTCGTCTAGGACATCTCTATGAATGAAAATTCGTCCTTGATAGCTGGGGTCAACAAATCGACCAAGCAGCGGACCAACACGAACTCATCTGCCCAGTTACGTGCGTAACTAGACCCACAGAACTCCACCGATCCCTCCAGATCGAAGTAATAGTCTTCGACCAAGTATACAAAGAGTGGCACGACAAGTTTGTAGCCCTAGAAGCAGCACTTGCCCTCTTACTCCTCATCCAACGCTCTGGAGAGACAGTGCAGAACCCATAGGTATCGCACGCCAGCAGAAGTAGACCCTGACCAATTAGCAGAAGCTCTAGCCTGGACAGAAAGGCAACTTGCCTGAGCACAGAACGACATCAAGACTCACGCACGCGTTTGCCAGTACACGTGCATAGGAGAGTACAGTGACGTCCACGTACTCCTGGACCACATCCTCCTAGAAATCTACGCATTTGCGTTAGAACTTGAACACATTGTTAACACCTACTTCGAGGCAGCAGGTTTCCCCTTATAAAAAGAAGGCGTAACCCTGGAGGTCATCAGAGCTGATATCCGCGCAGACGTACTCACCAGAGTCCCTTGTTACGGCTCGATGGGCCAGTAGCATGACTTGTGCGAGGCGAGACTGTGTGCGAGACGCGTCATGTGAGTATGATGCGGGAGCACGTGCCTATGCGCGAGTGACTGAGTGCGAGTTGCTTGAGCACGAAGGTAACGTGATCCTTCCCACGTGACCGCGGGGATGGCGAGTGACTTAGAGTAAACGCGAAGTAGGTAGGCGTCTAGATAAGGGTGATATCTAGGGATGCGTTCCAGAGCTGAGTCTTGCAGCGACTCAGAGAGGCGTGTGAGACGAAGCGAGTTCTTACTGCTCTCAGAGGGCTAGACCACGTCTGAGAGAGGAAGCAGGGATGAGGGTTCGAGACTAGAATCGATTGCGAAACTAAGTCAAGCTTAGGGCTTGACTGGCGTAAACTAAAGCCCTTATATAGGCTTTACAGGAGAGGTCACGTGCTACTGCCATCTGAGTCACAACAGCGATGCAGTACAGCTTAGATGTGACATAGGGTCACATCTGTGAGTCATTGTAAGGGTCAGCCAATAGCATAAGTAGAGCGCACAGCAGAAGGCTGTGTCGTATCAGTATCAGTCACAAGTAACGCGCAGCAGTATCGTATGAGCGCAGCCTGGTCACAGGCTGCGCTGCCAAGCTGGATCATATCAGTCATCGCAGGGGTCATAGTAGGTAAAAATAGTTAGTTTCGGACCGTAGCACCGTACCAGAGATCGTAACATCCCTGTCAGAAACCAGGACGACCTCCCAGACTACATCAAGGGCGAAGCCTATTGGCGACACAACCAGCAGGACACCCATTGGTGCTACCACATTCGCCTCTACACTGCAGTAGGGATTGTAGAAAGACCGATCGAATACATCAACGACGACTGGTACATCCTCGACCATAATCAAGGAAGCTACGTCACCAGCCTCGCGGGACTCCTTGACCGAGAAAACGTCAATGAAACAGGACTAGGCCACAGCTCCCTCAGGCCAGAGTCACCAGAAGCAATCGAGGTAGACCCTCCTAGCGCTAACGCATCCTCCTTCCAAAGCGCAGACGAAGGAGAAGAACCCACACCAGGGCCAGTTCCACAGCCCATCACACCCCTAGAAGAGTTCCTCAGCGCAGGACTCCAAAACGTAGCAACGCTACAAGGAAGTAACCCACTTCAACCAGAAACGGGCACAACCCCGCACCTACTCCAGATAGCACACGCGGCAGCACAGCCCACAGCACCACCACCGATACTACAGCCACCAAATCCACCAGTTATGGCCGCACCAGCACCCGCAGCAGTGGCAGCACAAACCAACGGATGTGTCACGCCCACCGAGTGAGCGTACCTCCACAGGCGAAGGAGGGGCGTAGGCGAAGCTGGTGACTGCGGCCTCGTGGGCAAGAGGTCTGTATACCTCTCACGTGCAGGCGTACTCTTGTGATGTCTGATAGAGAGCTTTCCCTTGCCTTTGAGCATACACTAAGGCTCTGCAAGGGGACGCGTGAAGTCCGGCAATTGACCAGAGGAGTTGTGGTTCACAAGGGAAGGAAGGGAACCGTTCACAAGCTGAGATTACAAGAGAACAGACTTAGGGTCTGTCCTAGGCATACAGCACGATATAAGTACATACAGGGGTGACTCATAAGGAGTCAGAGCGAGTCATGGTGTCCCTAGGACACCGCTACTAGTACAGAGTCACTAGGAGTCATTGGGAGTCATCGTACCGTATGAGTCAGTGGGTGCCGAGGCAGCGCATGCGCAGAGGCGTGCATATGTAGCACTAGTGGGTGCACGTCGGTCCCGATGGCCCGTCAGGCCGGGTAGTAAGTGTACAGAGCGAGAATGGAAGGTAGAGACGGAGTCACAGGCTGTAGGGGCCTGGCAGTCCATAGGTGAAGCGCAGGGGGTCATAGGCAGTAGGAATGAAAAGAAATGGGGCGTACAGGCAGTAGGAGCGTAACATCACCCCTCTCCTACAGTCCGCGACTGTCCTCAGTTGCTACCTTGGTCAGTCCAGTCATAGGCATCCATGGCATCCGCGTCATACTCCGCTGCAGCCACAGCCTCCCCTTCGGCCTCGCGTTCAAGGCGGGAGCCCTCCTGAGTGATGCGTTCAAGGAGGGAGCGTGAGTTAGGAGGGGGGCGTCCAAAGATGCGCCGGGAGAGGGTCCACGGCTCTGGGCGTTGTGTGTTGCCACGCCCTGCCTTGGCTAGGGCCTCACGCAGCGCAGGGGAAGGGCAGTAGGAGAGGACTTGGTCATCTGGGGTGTCCAGCGGGGCGTGGACAGTGGTGAGGTAGGGGAAGACGACATTGTAGGCGTCAGCATTGGAAAGGCGCACCACACTTTGGTGGCGCTGGTCCTTGTAGTAGTTGAGCCTCCTCTGGTGCCACTTGAGGAGGCGTTGCGCCTCAGCCAGGCGCCGCTTCTCTGTTTCTATGTCAATCGCATGGGAGTCCATCCCCATTTCTGCTGTTCGCAGATGCTTGACTTCCCCAATGAGGTATGGGTCCCCCACTGCCTTGAGGGCGTTGTCCACATGGTGCCAGAAGGAGCCAGTGTCCCCTCCTTCATCTGAGAAGATAGAGACTTGCCTCTGCGTGAGGCGGGGGAGTGGGTGCAGAGCGTGGTGGGGCGCTGGTCGCGCGTGGAGGGGGTAGGTGAATATGACCCTGCCACGTCCCATGGTGGCCAAGATGACTGGGTCCTTGGCCCCAAACATGAAGGCGACGTACTTGGGGGTGACCAAGGCGCCAGATCCATCCTGGATCTTCTGGGGGTAATAGTAGGTGCTGCGGGGGTGGTTGAGGCGGTAGGGGTGCCCAGGGTGGTCCTGTTCCTCTGCTCCCTCTGCGATGCCCTCAACGTCGATAGACGCGAGGGGGCTCCACTCATCTGGGACATTAGCAGGGTTCCAGGAAGGCGTGGCTGGGGCGGAGTCTCCTTCCACGAGGCTGTGGAGTGAGGACATGGCGTCGATAACGGTGCCATGTACGTCTTCATCCTCCAGGGTGTCTATGATCTCTGCCACCGTTGCATTGAGGCGGCGGATGACTTCCTCTCCCGTGGTTACCCCACACATATCAATGGCGAAGGAGGGCCCCTCCTCGTCGTCTCCAGAGACAGGGTTCCCCATGGCATCTGTGAGTAGGAGGCCTGAGATGTGCGTGGTGGTGGAGTGGCCAAGGGGTGCGTATGGGGAGTCCTCTGCGTAGGAGGTGGTGTCTGGGTTAGCAGCGAGGACTCCCAGTGCGTCGACGGGGGGGAGTTCAATGTCAGTCATGGGGGAGCCTGGTGGGGGCTCCAAAGCAGGGATAGGTTGGTCTATGGTGGCAAGAAAATCACTGTAGTCCCCCTTATAAATGGGGGAACCCGGCGTGGAGGACGTAGTAGAGGAAGTAGACATATAAGCAGGATGAGGGCGACGAGGGTGGCAAGCAGCAGCGAGTGTGGCGGCACGGTTGAAGCTTTGTGGAGATGAGGAGGTGCGAAAGATGTTGGGGTAGACTGAAGCCACAGCTGCGAGGAATGGACGGGGGTAGTTAGAAAATGATTGGGGGTGTTTCTTTGCAGTTTTATAGGCCATCTTGTTACGTGCCATTTTGGGCCAGAAACCTTCCTGCGTCAGCTTTCTGGCTGGGTTTCTAAGCAGCTTACTATCAGGGTAGTCTGGGAGCTGCGTGGGAGGATAGTCGGGGAGCTGCGTGGGGGGCGAGAACGTCGGTAGGCTTCCTCTGCTGGACGTGGCAATGAACGTGGCAAGCGTTGTCTCTGAATCTGATTCTGGTGTAGGAGGAAGCGACGCTGACAATGCTGCTCGACGCGCGTGGCTGGTAGAGGTGCGCGACGAGTCTGGCACCAATTCTGGACTTCTGGCGGTCGCTGATGATGCTGTTGGAGACGTGCACGAAGGATCCGGCACACAAAGTCCACTTGGAGGTTTCTGTGACCAGCGTGTCCAGGCTGGTCGTGCTCCTGGATCTGTGAGGGTGGAAATGAGGCGCGTGTGTCCCTCCCTTCCGTGTATTACCCCCCTCCTAGGTCTCACATCGCCCCGATGCATCTTGGTTCTTTGATGGAACTCCCTGATGAGGTCTGGAGCATGCACTCCTGTGGCTGGTTCCCATGTGTTGTCAGCGTGTGGGTAGTTCTTCCATTTGATCAGGAACTGGTGTTCGCGCTTTCTGCCCCAGTGGCGCTCCCCCATAATGCGTTCTACTTCCCATTCTGGTGCACCTTCAATGATATCTGGTGGGGGGCGAGTGTAATTGGGCCCATGGGCGTCTGTTTCTTGGTAAGGCGTCAGGAGATCCGCATGAAACACATTATGAATCGTCCATGATGGTGGCAATTCCAGTTGGTAAGCCACGGGTGAGATGACAGATGTGATTTTGAATGGTCCAAAGCGTTTGGGCGCCAGCTTACTAGAGGGATAATAGGTTTTAATGTGGTGTCCTTCTAACCAGACTCTTTGTCCCTTTTGGAATCGGGGTACTGTTGTCTTAGGTGGCGTGCTCAGGAGCCTCTGTGCGCGCTTCCTGGCATCTAGAATGTGTGTGAGGTGGTCCTGCACTGCCGGAGGGTGCGTGGGGTCATTGTCAATCGTGCATTGAGGTTGGTAGCCAAAGAGGAGTTCGTGTGCAGTGAGTTTTGTGTGATCGTGTGGCCAAGAGTTGTACACAAACTCTGCCATGGGGAGGTAGTATGCCCATTGGTCCTGTTGGTCCGGAACCCAGAGGCGCAGGTACTGTTCTACCTGTTGATTGGCGCGTTCACTCTGTCCATCTGTCCTAGGGTGAAAGGCGGTGCTGATGTTCTGTTTGGCATGTATGCTCTGAGCTAGTGCATGTGCAAAGTGTGATGTGAATCTGGGGTCGCGATCTGAGATAACTCGTCTAGGGAGCCCAAACCATGGGAGGATGTGGTGGAAATATAGTGCAGCCACTCCCTCTCCCGTGATGGTGGTTGAGCATGGAAGGAATCGTGCAGCTTTGGAGCAGCCTTGGTCGACGATGGTGAGGATTGCATTGTGTCCCGCTGAGGGGGGGAGGTCTGTGATCAGGTCCATGGAGATGCTTTGGAAGGGTCCTTCTTCTGCAGGGACGTCGATTGGGAAGAGGGCTGTCTTTGGCTGTGTGGTGCGTGCTTTGGTTTCTTGGCATTTGGTGCACCCTTGCACATATTCCTTTGTGAATCGTTCGAGTTCCTTCCCTCCTTCGTAGTGTCTCTGCAGGAGCGCGAGAGTGTTCTTGACGCCTGGGTGTCCTGTGAGGGGGTGGTCATGATATCGTTGGAGGATTTTCCTTCGTCCAGCCAAGTCCTGTGGGAAGGCAGCGAATTGCAGGGCCGCGACGCGTTCTGGTGGGAATAGGGTGATGTTTTCATTGTCGTGCTCTCCTTTCTCTCCTGGGGGGCGTGATAGGAAGTCCGCAGGGATGTGTTGTTTGCCTGGGACGTGCACCAGCTGGTAATCGTACTCCTGGAGTTCTGGTGACCACCTGGCCTGGCGGCGGTTGAGGTTCTGGGGTCGTAGGAAGTATTGTAAGTTACGGTGGTCCGTGCGTATGATGACCTTGTGCATGCTCCCTGCCAGGTAAGCCCTCCATGTGCGTAGTGCGTCCAGGACTGCAAAGGCCTCTCGATCTGCGACATCCCAGTTGCGCTGGGTGGCATCAAAGGTCTTAGAGTGGAATGCGATTGGGTGTAGATGCCCCTGTTCGTCTTTTTGCTGCAGAACTGCTCCCAGGGCGTGTTGTGATGCATCTGTGTCAACATAGAATGGTTTGGCGAAGTCTGGTTGTCTGAGGACTGGTGCTGAGGCCACCCGATCCTTTAGTTCATCAAAGGCGGCTTGTCGCGCAGCTGTCCACTCCCATGGGACGTCCTTGTGTGTGAGTTCATTCATGGGGCGTGCAACTTCACTGAACTTGGGGATCCAGCATCGATAGAAAAGGCAGAATCCTATAAACGCACGGACATCCCGGACATTCCTTGGAGTGGGCCATGTCAGGATCGCTTTGACCTTGATGGGGTCCATCCTAAGGCGATCCTTTTCCAGGATGACGCCCAGGTATTCCACCACTGTGGCTTCGAATAGGCACTTCTCCGGGTGCAGGTAGAGGTCGTGCGTGAGGAGTATCTCTAATACCTGGGCGGTGATGCGGCAGTGAAGGGGGTAGTCCAGGGGCGTGTGCACGAGGATATCATCCATGTACACTGTAACGTAGCCTCCGTCGATGAGTTCCTTGAAAATCTGGTTCATCATAGTCTGGAAGGTCGCTGGGGAGTTGGTGAGGCCGAAGAACATGACCATTGGTTCGAATAGTCCTAAGTTCGTCTTGAAGGCTGCCTTCCATTGGTCTCCTTCACGTATGCGAATGTTGTTATAGCCCCATCTGATGTCCATCTTCGTAAACAGTGCATGCCCCCTCACTCGGTCAATTAGTTCTGGGATCAGCGGTAGTGGGTATCGATTGCGAATGGTGATGGCATTGAGCTTCCGATAGTCGATGACCAGGTGTAGGTCTCCGTTCTTTTTCTTGACGTAGAAGACTGGGAATCCATACCTGGAGTCTGAGGGGCGGATCAAGCCGAGGCCCTCATTCTCCTTGACGAATTCTCGTTGCGCAGCCTGTTCCCTGGGGTTGAGTGGGTAGATCTTGCAGTCCATGGTGTCCGGGGCATCAGGCTTGAGGTCAATAGCATGGTCCCAGGGTCGTGATTCTGGGAAGCGTTGCGCTGCTTGTTCGCTAAAGACCTTCTTGAAGCGGTGGTAGTGAGCTGGTACTATCTGGTCCCATGTCCTCTTCTCTTTTGGCTGCGCCTCCTCGGCGATGCGTTGGGAGACGGTGGTCTTACAGAGACGCATGATGAGTTCGTCTCCTGGTTCTAGGAGGGGTTGGAACGAGGGGATGTCAACCTGTAGTCCCACGACCCGTACTGGAGGTGTGGGTTGGAGTAGTGACGCTTCTGGTGTGCGGAGGGCAATATCTTGGTCAATGGTGCCCTTTGTCCAGTCTATGCAGGGGTTGACTGATGCGAGCCACGGGTAGCCCAGTATGAGGTTGTCCCCTCCTAGTTCTGCAATGTAAAAGCGGTGGATGTGGCTTTTCTTGCCAGTGACTATTTCGAGTTCAGTGAAGCTGGTGAGCTCCCCGATGCTGTTCTTGCTCCCATCTGCGTTCCGTAGCTTCCTGGGACGTTTGAGGGGTAGTGTGGCAATTTTGTTCCTTCTAATGAACGTTGGGCTGATGAAGTTTTCTGTTGCCCCACTGTCAATAAAGACAGGGAGCTCGGCCTTGGCAGTCGAGGTGTGTAACTGAGCTGGGATACGCAATGATTTGATTCTTGGTAGGTACACATCATGACAGAACATTGCCTGAATACTGGCCGATGTATTCAGGTGTTTGGAAAACCCTGGCCCTCCCACATCTGGCCCATCTGACCATACTGCTCATCACTGAGGGCGGCCATCGCCTTGAGAATTTCTTCCGGGCCCATCATCCCCTGGGGGACGGAGAGCGTAGGTGTAGTAGCATCTCCTGGGTCCTCTTCTTCATATTCCTGCATTGCTTGTGCTTTGGCGACCCGTGGGCGGTCTCCCCTTGCCTTCCTTTGGGGGCACTGGCGTGCCATGTGGCCTTGCTTCTTGCATTGGTAGCAGCGTCCTTCCCTCTGGAGGCGGGCCTTCTCTGAGTCGCTCAGCATGGCCCTGAGGCGATCTACCTCCATTGGGACTGGTCCCATCTGACTTGGGCGAAGCGTCTGCTGGTGGCGCTGCGTCTGCTGGTGCTGGGGGCGAGGGCCTCGTGTAGGAAGAGGGAAGAAGGGACGAGAGGTCTGTTGGGCTCCTGCAAAGGGATTTTGCTGCTTTTGCTGAGCTAAGATGCCTTGTTCAATTTGCCAGTGGACGTGGTTGGTGCGTGCTGCATGCTTCCATTCTTCCCAGGTCATGGGGACGGGCCTTTCCTTGAGGCAGGCCTTGAGGAGTCCGGGGTTAAGGCCCTTCCAGAAGTACCACACGACAGCGACATTGTTAGGTTTGAGGTTCCCCCTTTCAGCGAGTTCTTCGAACCTAACGATGTAGCTATCAACGCCTTCTCCTGGCTGCATTTTGATCGCCATCAGCTCTTGCTGCGCCCTTTGGGGGGCAGAGATGTCAGAATAGTCGAGGAGGAACCTGGTTCTGAAGGACTCCCAGGGTGATCGTCTTGTATGATGCCTCTGGAGACCTGTTGCAGCCACTTCATGCGTTGGCGTGCCCATCCATCCACATTTGGCCCCCTGATGAGGGTGAGAGCGTGCGCGACGCGGTTGTCTTCCTGTGCGATGGCTGCGGCATTTCTGTTCAGGAAGTGGTAGTTTTCGAGGTCCAGCATCCAGTGTCGGGCGTGCTTACGCCCTTCCTCGCCTCCTCTAAAGGGTTCTGGGGGTTGACCAACTAGTTTTGCATCCACACCCTGTGGCCCTGGGGCACCCAGGTCGAATCCTGGGAATCCAGGCGGCTCTCCTCCTGGTGGCCCTGCTCCGAGTGGTCCTCCCCTGGGGTAACCTCCGCCTCCTCCTGGTGGTCCCCTGCCTCCTCCTGGCGGTCCCCCACCTTCTCTGTCTCGTGGTACATCAGGGCGAGGTTCTGCTGGGGCAAATGGGTTGACCCTGGCGATATCTGCATAGGATTGGCCAGCCGCAAGGGCGTAGCGCGCTGGAGCAATGGTCTGGGTGCTCATGACTTGTATTGGTTCTGGGTCTTCTTCAATTGGGCTTGGGTCCCTAACTTTTTGGCTTTCTGTGCCTTCTAGCGCTTGCCCAATGTCAGCAGTGAAGGTAGTAGTGTCGCCCTCTGGGTCCTGTGGTTCCCCTAGTAATGGGAAGCGTGTCTTGGCGTTTGCGTATGCGAAGTGTTTGTTAGTTTTGTTGTCATATGCAACTTCGTACCAGGCACCAGCGACGTGGTGTATTGGGTATGCTGCGATCTTGGATCGTCCCGGGAGGATGGCGAGGAAGTAGTGTCCTGTCCACGGGATCGTTCCTTCAAAGTGTGACGATGACTCGTATCCTTCTTGGAGGAAGAGGACTCGCTGGTCTTCCTTCTTATCGTCTTCCACACAGAGTGTGACTGTGAACGGCCTGAACTTGTGGTCTACTGGTGACTCCATGACGGTACTTGGGCCAGGGGCCTCTGGCTGACTGGGTAAGTCTGTTCTAATGTCACGCCCACCGAGTGAGCGTACCTCCACAGGCGAAGGAGGGGGCGTAGGCGAAGCTGGTGACTGCGGTCTCGTGGGCAAGAGGTCTGTATACCTCTCACGTGCAGGCGTACTCTTGTGATGTCTGATAGAGAGCTTTCCCTTGCCTTTGAGCATACACTAAGGCTCTGCAAGGGGACGCGTGAAGTCCGGCAATTGACCAGAGGAGTTGTGGTTCACAAGGGAAGGAAGGGAACCGTTCACAAGCTGAGATTACAAGAGAACAGACTTAGGGTCTGTCCTAGGCATACAGCGCAATATAAGTACATACAGGGGTGACTCATAAGGAGTCAGAGCGAGTCATGGTGTCCCTAGGACACCGCTACTAGTACAGAGTCACTAGGAGTCATTGGGAGTCATCATACCGTATGAGTCAGTGGGTGCCGAGGCAGCGCATGCGCAGAGGCGTGCATATGTAGCACTAGTGGGTGCACGTCGGTCCCGACGGCCCGTCAGGCTGGGTAGTAAGTGTACAGAGCGAGAATGGAAGGTAGAGACGGAGTCACGGGCCGTAGGGGCCCGGCAGTCCATAGGTGAAGCGCAGGGGGTCATAGGCAGTAGGAATGAAAAGAAATGGGGCGTACAGGCAGTAGGAGCGTAACACCCATCCTGGATCTTCTGAGGGAAGTAGTAGGTGCTGCGGGGGTGGTTGAGGCGGTAGGGGTGCCCAGGGTGATCCTGTTCCTCTGCTCCCTCTGCGATGCCCTCAACATCAATAGATGCAAGGGGGCTCCACTCATCTGGGACATTGGCAGGGTTCCAGGAGGGCGTACCAGGGGCAGAGTCTCCTTCCACAAGGCTGCGGAGTGAGGACATGGCATCGATGACAGTGCCTTGCATGTCCTCATCCTCCAGGGTGTCAATGATTTCTGCCACCATAGCATTGAGGCGGCAGATGACTTCCTCTCCTGTGGTCACCCCGCACATGTCAATGGCAAAGGATGGCCCCTCTTCCTCACTTTCAGTGACTGGGTTCCCCATGGCGTCTGTGAGTAGGAGGCCAGGGATGTGAGTGGTGGTGGAGTGGCCAAGGGGTGCATATGGAGAGTCATCTGCGTAGGAGGTGGTGTCTGGGTTGGTGGCAAGGGTCTCTAGTGTGTCAACAGGGGGGAGTTCAATGTCTGTCATGGGGAAACCTGGAGGGGGCTCCAAGGTGGGGATGGGTTGGTCTACTGCATCAAGGAAATCACTGTAGTCCCCCTTATAGATGGGGGAGCCTGGCACGGAGGATGCCACAGATGAGGAAGACATGTAAGCAGGACGAGGGTGATGAGGATGACGGGCAGCAGCAAGCGTAGCGGCACAGTTAAAATTCTGTGGAGATGAGGAAGCATGAAAGATGTTAGGGTAGATTGAAGCCACAGCTGCGAGGAATGGACAGGGGTAGATGGTGAAAGATTGGGGGTGTTTCTTTGTGGTTTTATAGGCTGTCTTGTTGCGTGCCATTTTGGGCCAGAAACCTTCCTGTGTCAGCTTTCTGGCTGGGTTTCTAAGCAGCTTACTATCAGGGTAGTCTGGGAGCTGCATGGGAGGCGAGAGCGTCGGTAGGCTCCCTCTGGGGCTGGACATGGCAATGGATGTGGTGAGCAATGTCTCTGGTCCTGATTCTGGTGTAGGAGAAAGCGACCCTGATGATGCTGCTCGACGCATGTGGCTGGTAGAGGTGCGCGACGAGTCTGGCACAAATTCTGGACTCCTGGTGGCTGTTGTCCTGGTTGGTGGTGCTCTTGAGCTTGTGAGGGTGGAAATGAGGCATGCGTGTCCCTCCCTTCCATGTATTACCCCCCTCTTAGGTCTTGCATCGTCCCAATGCGCCTTGGTTCTTTGATGGAACTCTCTGACCAGGTCTGGAGCGTGTACTCCTGTCACTGGTTCCCATGTGTTGTCAGCATGTGGGTAGTTCTTCCATTTGATTAGGAATTGGTGTTTGCGTTTTCTGCCCCAGTGGCGCTCCCCCATAATGTGTTCTACTTCCCATTCTGGTGCACCCTCGATGATATCTGGTGGGGGGTGAGTGTAATTGGGTCCATGGGCGTCTGTTTCTTGGTAAGGCATCAGGAGATCCACATGAAACACATTATGAATCATCCATGATGGTGGCAATTCCAGTTGGTAAGCCACAGGAGAGATGACAGATGTGATTTTGAGTGGTCTGAAGCATTTGGGCGCCAGCTTACTAGAGGGATAATAGGTTTTGATGTGGCATCCTTCTAGCCAGACTCTTTGTCCCTTTTGGAAACGGGGTATTGTTTAGTGTTTTAAGGTCTGGTCCGGTCCAGTTTTTTGGCCTATTAGCTAAGCAACTGGAACCAGGACCAGTTGGTGCCAACACATGACATGACCTTGAACCAGACCAGACCATGTACAACTGGTTCACACCAGTTTGGTTGCAGTCTAGAAACCAGTTACAACTGGTCCAGTGAGGGACCAGTCAGTAACCAGTCTAAGCCGGTTGCAGGGCGGTTGCAACCAGTTGTGTGGCAGTTGGTTCAGACTACAGACAAAAAAAAAACAACAAAACTTTTTTATTGACAGTATTATATCTACATCTACAGTACTACATACACAAAAAACAAGTAAGGAAAGAATATACCAGCACAACAATGAACATGCGGTACTCCCGCTGGTGCCAGTGATGCTTCCACCACCACCGCACTCCTTCTGCCACCGCCGCCATGCCTGCTGCCGCCATTGTTGCTGGTGCCAGTGCTGCCCCCATCGTTGTGCTGTGCTGCCATCATGAGTTCTGCACCTGTTGCCGCCGTTGTTGCTGGTGCTGGTTCTGGTGCCGTGGCTGCTGGTGCTGCCCCCGCCTTCATGTTGCTGCCACTGCTGTGTGGGTTCCACGCCTGTTGCTGTTGTTGTCGCTGGTGCCAGTGTTGATGCCGCGGGTGCTGGTGCTGCCCCCAATTTGTGCTGGTGCTGCCGGCGTTGCGGGTTCCGCACCTGTTGCTTCCATTGCCACCAGGGCCGGTGCTGGCACCACTGGCTGGTGCTTCCCCAGTTGTCGTGCAGCTGCTGCTGCTGTTGCAGGTTCCGTGCCTGTAGTTGCCATTGTCGCTGGTGCGGTGGTGCTGGTGCTGGTACCGGTGCCGCCACTGCTGTCATGCTGCAGCCACTGCTGCCATGCCAATGCTGCTATTGCTGTGGTCACTGTCCCACTTGCTCTGTGGCCACTGCTCCCACTGACGCCATTGCCATAACTGCATGTACACGCGCCCTGCCTCTTGAGCCCAGAGATCCCAGAGATCAAGGAACTCCCTCCACTTGTGTTTGGGGCGAGGGAGGGGTGCAGTGAGATAGTCCTGTGGGCACGCATTAGAATGAAACAATAAAAAAAAACATACATTTGAGCAAGAGCGTGCTGGGAGGGACAGTTGGAGTGTGCCAGCTAAGTCAATGTGGGAAAACAGACTCGGAGGAGCCATGTGAAACAGCATTCCCACCAAAAGGTGCAAACACGACCAAATGGTCTGTGTGCATCCACATACACCTTATAAGCAGCTGGATTTCGATTTTGACACTGCACACCCATACCCTAGTGTAGTAATTATTTACAAATTTGTATTACATTAAAATGGTCTTAAAATATATTGAACATTTGTCATAATCGTGAGAGTGCAACAGGACTGGAAATAACAATATTAATGACTTGTAGCTAGGTCTTACCTGCAACCGAAAGTTCAGTTGTGAACTGGTTGCAGCCAGTTTTTTCTGGTTCAAAAATAATTTGTAACATGAGTGGACCGCAACCAGAAGCCATCAAAAAGGGCAGCAACCGCAACTGGCAGTCTGGTCCATTTTTGGTTTGGTTGGGTCTGGTTGCCGGTCTTTTTCTGGTCTATAGGACTAGACCTGAAAACACTAGTATTGTTGTCTTAGGTGGCATACTCAGGAGCCTTTGTGCATGTTTCCTGGCATCCAGAATGTGTGTGAGGCGGTCTTGTACTGCTGGTGGGTGCATGGGGTCATTGTCAATCATGCATTGAGGTTGATAGCCAAAGAGGAGTTCGTGTGCGGTGAGTTTTGTGTGATCGTGTGGCCAAGAGTTGTACACAAACTCTGCCATGGGAAGGTAGTACACCCACTGGTCCTGTTGGTCTGGAACCCAGAGGTGCAGGTACTGTTCTACTTGTTGATTGGCATGTTCACTCTGCCCATCGGTCCTGGGGTGAAAGGCGGTGCTAATGTTCTGTTTGGCATGTATGCTTCAGGCCAGTGCACGTGCAAAGTGCAATGTGAATCTAGGGTCACAATCAGAGATAATTCATCTGGGGAGTCCAAACCATGGGAGAACGTGGCAAAAGTATAGTGCAGCCACTCCCTCTCCTGTGATGGTGGTCGAGCATGGAAGGAATCATGCAGCTTTGGAGCAGCCTTGGTCAACGATGGTGAGGATTGCGTTGTGTCCTGCTGAGAGGGGGAGGTCTGTGATTAGGTCCATGGAAATGCTTTGGAAGGGCCCTTCTTCTGTGGGCACGTCGATTGGGAAGAGGGCTGCCTTTGGTTGTGTGGTGTGTGCTTTGGTTTCTTGGCATTTGGCGCACCCTTGTACATATTCTTTTGTGAATTGTTCAAGTTCCCTTCCTCCTTCATAGTGTCTTTGCAGGAGTGCGAGGGTGTTCTTGACACCTGGGTGCCCTGCAAGGGGGTGGTCATGATATCGTTGGAGGACTTCCCTTCGTCCAGCCAAGTCTTGTGGGAAGGCAGCAAACTGCAGGGTCGCGATGCGTTCTGGTGGGAATAGGGTGATATTTTCATTGTTGTGCTCTCCTTTCTCTCCTGGAGGGCGTGATAGGAAGTCTGCGGGGACATGTTGTTTGCCTGGGACGTGCACTAGCTGATAATTGTACTCCTGGAGTTCTGGTGACCATCTAGCTTGGCGGCAATTGAGGTTCTGGGGTCATAGGAAGTATTGTAAGTTATGGTGGTCCATGCGTACGATGACTTTGTGCATGCTCCCTGCTAGGTAGGCCCTCCATGTGTGTAGTGTGTCCAGGACTGCAAAGGCCTCTTGATCTGCAACATCCCAGTTGCACTGGGTGGCATCAAAGGTCTTAGAGTGGAATGCAATTGGGTGCAGATGCCCCTGTTCATCCTTTTGTTGCAGGACTGCCCCTAGAGCATGTTGTGATGCATCTGTGTCAATATAGAATGGTTTGGCGAAGTCTGGTTGTCTGAGGACTGGTGCTGAGGCTACTCGGGCTTTCAGTTCATCAAGGGCAGCTTGTCGTGCAGCCGTCCACTCCCATGGGACATCTTTGTGTGTAAGCTCATTCATGGGGCGTGCAATTTCACTGAACTTGGGGATCCAGCATCAATAGAAGAGGCAGAATCCTATAAATGCACAGACATCTTGGACATTTCTTGGAGTGGGCCATGTCAGGATCGCTTTGACTTTGATGGGGTCCATCCTAAGGTGATCCTTCTCCAGTATGATGCCTAGATATTCCACCACTGTGGCCTCAAACAGGCATTTCTCTGGTCGCAGGTAGAGGTCGTGCATGAGGAGGATCTCTAGTACCTGGGCGGTGATGCAGTGATGAAGGGGGTAGTCTAGAGGTGTGTGCATGAGGATATTGTCCATGTACACTGTAACGTAGCCACCATCAATAAGTTCCTTGAAAATTTGATTCATCATGGTCTGGAACATTGCCGGAGAGTTGGTAAGGCCGAAGAACATGACCATTGGTTTGAATAGTCCCAGATTTGTCTTGAAGGCTGCCTTCCACTGGTCCCCTTTGCATATGTGAATGTTGTTATAGCCCCATCTGATGTCCATCTTTGTGAATAGTGCATGTCCCCTTATGCGGTCAATTAGTTCTGGGATTAGTGGCAGTGGGTAGCAATTGTGAATGGTAACAGTGTTTAACTTTCAATAATCAATGACCAAGTGTAGGTCCCCATTCTTTTTCTTGACGTAGAAGACTGGGAAGCCATATCTGGAGTCTGAGGGATGGATTAAACTGAGGCCCTCATTCTCTTTGACAAACTCTCATTGTGCTGCCTGCTCCCTGGGGTTGAGTGGGTAGATCTTGCAGTCCATGGTGTCTGGGGCATTGGGCTTGAGGTCGATGGCATGGTCCCAGGGCTGTGATTCTGGGAAGCGCTGTGCGGCTTGCTCACTGAAGACCTTGCTGAAGCAGTGGTAGTGGGCTGGTACTATTTGGTCCCATGCCCTCTTCTCCTTTGATTGCACCTCCTCAGCAATGCGTTGGGAGACAGTAGCCTTGCAGAGGTGCATGATGAGCTCATCTCCTGGTTCTAAGAGGGGCTGACACAACAGGATGTCCACCTGCAGTCCTGCAACTCATACTGGTGGTGTGGGCTGGAGTAGTGATGCTTCTGGTGTGCGGAGGGCAATACTTTGGTCAATGGTTCCCTTTGTCCAATCGATGTGGGGGTTGACTGCCGCGAGCCATGGGTACCCTAGTATGAGGTCATCTCCTCCTAGTTCCGTGATGTAAAAGCGGTGGATGTGGCTCTTTCTGCCAGTGATTACTTCTAGTTCAGTAAACCTGGTGAGTTCCCCGATGCTGTTCTTGCTTCCATCTGCATTCCATAGCTTCCTGGGGTGTTTGAGGGGTAGTGTAGCGATACTGTTTCTTTTAATGAATGTTGGGCTGATGAAGTTTTCTGTTGCCCTGCTGTCAATGAAGACAGGGAGCTCGGCCTTGGCAGTCGAGGTGTGTAACTGAGCTGGGATACATAACGATTTGATTCTTGGTAGGTACACATCATGACAGAACATTGCCCAAATACCGGCTGACGTATTCAGGTGCTTTGAAAACCCTGAGTCTCCCACATCTGACCCATCTTATCGTACTGCTCATCGCTGAGGGCAGCCATCGCTTTGAGGATTTCTTCTGGAGCCATTGCTCCTGGTGGGGTGGAAGTTACTGGTATGGTAGCATCTCCTGGGTCCCCATCTTCGTACTCCTGGGTCACCTGTGCTTTGGTGGCATGAGGGAAGTTCCCTTTGCCCTTTCTTTGTGGGCATTGGCGTGCAAGGTGGCCTTGCTTCTTGCATTGGTAGCAGCATCCTTCTTTCTGGAGTCGGGCCTTCTCTGAGTCACTGAGCATGACTCTGATGTGATCTACCTCCATGGGGACTGGTCCCATCTGGCTTGGGCAAAGCTGCTGTTGCTGGTATCGTGGCGTCTGCTGCTGAGGGTGAGGGCCTCGTGCAGGGAACTGGAAGGGGACGTGAGAGGTTCGTTGGGCTCCTGCAAAGGGGTTCTGCTGCTTCTGTTGGGCAAGGATTCCCTGCTCAATCTGCCAGTGAACATGGTTGGTGTGTGCAGCGTGCTTCCATTCTTCCCAAGTCATTGGGTTGGGCCTTTCTCTGAGGCAGGCCCTGAGGAGTCCGGGATTGAGGCCCTTCCAGAAATACCAGACAACTGCAGGGTTGCTGGGCTCAAGTCTCCCTCTTTCTGCGAGTTCTTCAAACCTGATGATGTAGCTGTCAATACCTTCTTGTGGGGCCATCTTGATCGCCATGAGTTCTTGCTGGGCCTTCTGTGGAGCTGAGATATCTGCATAGTTGATGAGGAACCTCAGTTTGAAGGATTCCCAAGGGTCATCATCTTGTATCTCACCTCTGGAGACCTGCTATAGCCACTTCATGCGTTGGCATGCCCAGCCATTCACATGTGGTCCCCTGATAAGAGTGAGGGTGTGTGAGACGCGGTTGTCTCCTTGGGCAATTGCTGTGGATCTTCTGTTCAAGAAGTGGTAGTTCTCGAGTTCCAGCATCCATTGCTGGGCAATTTTCTGTCCTTCTTCACCTCCTCTGAAGAAGTCAGGGGATGATCCAACCAACTTAGCATCTGCACCCTGCAGGAGTGGGGCATTAAGGTCAAATCCTGGGAATCCAGGTGGTCCTCCTCCTGGTGGGTCTGCTCTGGGTGGTCCTCCTCCAGGGTGGCCTCCGCCTCCTCCTGGTGGCCCCCCGCCTCCTCCAGGTGGTCCTCCGCCTCCTCCTGGTGGTCCTCCACCTCCTCCTGGTGGTCCTCCACCTCCTCTGTGTGGTGGATCAGGCCTGGGCTCAGCTGGGGCAAATGGGTTGATTCTGGCAATGTCTGCATATGTCTGGCCCACAGCAAGGGTGAAGCATGGTGGGGCAATGGTGTGGGTGCTCATAACTTGTACAGGGTCGCATTCTTCTTCAATTGGGCTTGGGTCCCTGACTTCTTGGCATGCTGCACTTTCTAGTGCTCCTCCTACGTCCGATGTGAAGGCAGTAGTGTCATCTTTGAGGTCCTCTGGTGCTTGTGGTTCCCCTAATACTGGGAAGCAAACTCTGGCATTTGCATAGGCAAATTGTTTGTTGGTCTTGTTGTCGTATGCAACTTCATACCAAGTGCCTGCTACGTGATGCACTGGGTATGCTCCTACCTTGGCACGTCCAGGGAGGAGGGCAAGGAAGTAATGTCCTGTCCATGGGATCATTCCCTCGTAGTGTGTGGACTCTTCTCCTTTGTACAGGAAGAGGACTCTTTGGTCGTCTTTCTTATCGTCTTGCGCGCAGATGGTAAGCGTGAATGGTTTGAACTTGTGTTCTATAGGAGACTCCATGATGGTGCTCAGGCCCACGGCCCCTGGTTGACTGGGTAAGTCTGTTCTAATGTCACGCCCACCAAGTGAGCATACCTCCACAGGCAAAGGAGGGGGCATAGGCGATGCAGGTGACTGAGGCCTCGAAGGCAGGAGGTCTGTATACCTTTTGTGTGCAGGCATACTCTTGTGACGCCTAATGGTAAGCTTTCCCTTGCCTTTGAGCATACACTAGTGCTCTACAAAGGAGTGCGTGAAGTCTAGCAACTGGCCAGAGGAGCTGGGGTTCACAAGTGAAGGGAAGGGACCATTCACGAGCTGAGATTACAAGAGAACAGACTTAAGGTCTATCCTGGGTGAACTGCGTGATATAAGTACATGGAGACGTGACTCATAGGGAGTCAGGACAAGTCATGGTGCCCCTAGGACACCGCTACTAGTACACAGTCATCTGGAGTCATCATACAGTATGAGTCAGTAAGTGCCAAGGCAGCGCATGCGCAGAGGCATGCAAATGTAGCACTAGTGGATGCACATCGGTCCCGACAGCCCATCAGGCCATGTGGTAAGTGTGCAGAGTGAAATAGGAAGGCATAGGTGGGGTCACAGGCCATAGGGGCCCAGCAGTCCATAGGTGAAGTGTAGAGAGTAGTAGGCAGTAAGAATGAAAAGAAATGAAGCGTATGGTGAAGCAGGAGCATAACACCCACCCACATCCTTGATTACATCAGAATGCAATACAGGATCTGCAAGACACATTGTGATGTGATCTGTTGTTTGACCGGATGCAACTGCTGGGCTTTTAACCCATTTTGACTTGCATATCAGCATTATGTCAGAATAGATTCTGGGTTTTCACTTGTTTTCACTTGTTTTTGGGTTTCCGGTAACTTGGGAACCGGGTAACCAGGAAACCTAGGCACTCCATCTACAGTACATAATAAGATCTCAACTACTTCATGGTTTCCCATACCTTGTCCCTCAACAGGTTTCCAGAGAATGGGACATAACTTTCCCAAGTGTCAAGGTTTCCAGGTTTTTGCTGATTTCTGCTGGTTTTTGCTGGTTTTTAGTGGTTGCCTGGGTTGAGCAACTGCTGGAAACTAATTTGCATAATTACTGATGCACTAATGCAACTCAGTGATAAATAAGGGATATTTCTGAGTCAAACATCAGACAGGACTGCTCAAACCTTGGGTGGTTGTGTCTCATCTGCCTGTACCTGGGCCTCATCTTCAACACCACGATATGACTCTTCCCAACACTTGATTACCATTTTTTTTATCTCCTTAATTTGTGCAGCAGTTTGTCTGTGGTCTTTAGACCGCTTTAGTTTGTGGTCAGGACACATTACTTGAGATATTAAATCAGATAAGTGTATCAAATCAGAAGGCTTAGTGATAAACCAATGGCTTTTTGATATAGCTCACAATCACTTGTGAAGATGGAATACTTGTCAATCAAAAGCAGTGTGGCTTGTGCAGCTACTTGAATAACAGTTGGAAGCTTTTCATTATCAGCATCCTACACAGCAACCATCAATTCCTCAATTTCTTTGAGCATTGGTACTGCATCCACAATGAGTGGTACCTGACTTCAAGAAAAGTTTTGTTGGGGCATCAAATATCTGACCAACAAAAAATTGGTCCAATCAGTGATTGGCAATCACATAGTCTGAGTCTAAAATTATATTACTGACCATGAGAGCCTCAATGAGGTCATCTGTGAGTTCCCATTGCTGGTCTAAGAGCTGGTATGCCTGGAGTTTATTTGTTGCCACACCTGTTAGCTGTTGGATGACATTCTTAAAGTGGACATGGGCTTCCAGGCAAGTGAGGTCAGAATTCCACTGGGTTGTAACTTGGCGGTTGAGTGCTTTTTTGTTTCCTTTAAGCTCATCATCTTCTTGAACCAATTTATTGAACTTCTCCTTTAGGGTAGCCCTATCATGAACACAGTGAGCAAGACCTGCAACCTGAACAAAAATGGTTGTTATAAGTTAGATTAGATTTTGTGACAATAGTATATCAAAGCTTACACAAGGGAAAAGTTGTAATGCTATTTTTTTGTCCTTGTTTTCAATCACAATTCCCTGATCCTTTATAATCTGAATGGCCCTACCCCAAAGTGTCTTTACTACTGAGTTGTCATGAGCAATCTGGCCATTATTGCCCTTCTTAGCATCTGCAGAAATGGCTGCCTCTTCTTCTATGGCCTCATCCTCATCACTTTCCACCTCACTATCCCCATTGTCCATGATGGTGACTTCTTCTGTGTAGATTGTACCAGTAGGGACATTTCATGGGTGACCTGCTTGGCGATGGGAACCTGCAGCAACTTTAATTATTATCTTTCTCCTTGGCTGTTTGAAAAAGAAGGAGATAAATATCTAGGGTGCAGGTAAGCTTATTAATAAATCTGAAAGAGGTGAAGAGCACCTTCACAATAAGGTTGATGGTGTGAGGGAAGCACTGCCCATGAGATGCCATACCTTGAAATATTGTAATGTATTTGGGAAGGTATTTGGCCATGCCATCACAGTTTGATGCATTATCCATACATATAGATAGTGAATGGCAAGGGTTTGACAAACCCTGGGGGTTTGGGCCAAGGGTATGTAAGGGTAAGGGTAAGGGTATGAACTCTGAGACCCTTCACAAACCCTTACTCCTAATGAGGGTACAGGGTAAGGGTAAGGGTTTAAACCTTCATGCCCTTCACATACCCTTACCCTCAAATATAAGGGTTATTGAATGTTAAAGTTAGAAGGTGTTGCAATTCTTTTCCCTTTCTCACTTTTATGTGCACATCCAGAGGAAACCCCATGCATTGAGTTCCAATCCCTAAGGAACTCATGTGTAATAGGTTGACCTTGGTGCCAACTAACATTGAAACACATAGGATTTGCATGTAATAGAAAGTGTTCAATACCAGTATGATAAATAACCCTTGAAAATATTGTGTAGATAACAGAGAAACATTATATCAAGCAAACCCTTGCATCATACCCTCTATACCCTGGGGTACCCTAAACCCTTGCTCAACCCTTACCCTTACAT
>QLOS01000406.1:0-11296 GCA_003313725.1 Russula sp. MG48 | reverse complement strand
GGGAGGGCATACCGTGTACCACGTACAAAATTGCATCGTTTGCGTGCTCGAAGGCCTTGGACCAACCACCCATTAGTTCTGTAAGTAGTTAGTACATTGACAGCCGCTTCGTCAGCAGCAACAAGGTATTCTACAGGGTATGTGCCGATTTCAAGCGCAAACGCATTCCGAGCCTCCTGGCACTGCTCTGCTGCAACCCGAGAAAGCTAGATGACAGGCCCATGTCAGATTGAAGAGACAAGCGGCCTTCGTATATGTGCCACTTACCTTCTTTGAGCTTATTCCAAGCCTTTTGAGAGTTCGAGAGATGGTATTGAGAGATGTAGTGATGTCATGCTGCTCCTGTAGCTGCTCCTGGATCTCATCTAGATAGATGTCTGGAGTGTGTTCAAGTAACGCCAACATGAACTACGGGGTTGGGGGAATCAGTACATGAATCACGACACAGAGATTTGTATTAGCACACCTGAGTTTCGGGTGCTGACAACAGCGGCACTCTACCCTGATGCCATCTATCTCGGCAAACCTCCCCAATCTCATTCCAGGTCCTCTTGACACGTTGAACAACCCGCAGTGGCATGTCAAGGTCCATTGCGATGTCCTTTGATGGTTTGTGAAGCATGTAGGCCTGGTGAATGACCCGCTGCTTGAGGTCTGCTGAGTAATGCCTTCGAAGTGGGACGAATGGCCTATTCCTGGGCATTGTGTAGGTGTAGAAGGTGTGGAATGTGATGCCGTGGTTCGAGTTGTTTGTTGTGGCATGTTTCGAAAAAATGTCAAATCTATTTTGGGGAAATTTCCCATATTTGAGCATGTAGAAACGTGGAACACATCAAGGCGGTCAAGAATATGTATAAATTGTGTCAATAGCATGAGAACTGAGTGAGCTATGAGCAAATTACTACTCAAGCAAAAAAACCAGTGAATTTAAAAAAAAAATTCGGCCGCGCCCTAAGTTCTGACAAAGGCAGTAAGTGCATGGGGTTTTTTTTTTTTTTCAAATCCATTAGCATCTGCCTGAGGGTACAGAACCCTATGTAGGACTACTTGTACATGGATCTACTGTCATGCTAATCAATGTCTATGGCTTCTACTATCAGTAAGGTAAACCCATTCCAGTTGCGGAATCAATGCAATTCAGGGCACTGAAGCAGGCAGTCTTGCGAGTGGGGTGGGTAGGGCAAGATCTCCCCATCAAACCTTCATCCTTTTCTTGCCTTTGTGATCTTGAGGGCTAGTGGTAGAGTCTTTAGGTCTGGTGGGAGATGTCAGTGGGTGCTTCTTAAGTGTGGAGGCCTGAGTCAGGGTTCCTTCCCCCATTTCAGCATCTACTTGGGCTGAGGAGCCAGGGAGGGGGGGTATCATGGAAGGGGGGTGGGCTGGTTTTGGGGGCATCTTTCTCCAGTGTTTAACTTTGGCACAGACACCAAAGGCATACAGCTGGCAGCTGGTGAGAATGTCCCTACTCTTGCTGCCATCCAGGTCCTCAAATGCCACAACAAGGGAGGAGGCAGAGCCTATGGTATAAGTATTAGGTGAGCAAACCCAGCTGGGTTTTTGTGTTATCTGTAGAGATGCATAGGTGGGGTTTTCTAGGGTGAGTGCAGTGTGGCACTCGTCTGGTGTCATGGCACCCTGGCCTTCAGTGATGCCTGTTGGAACTCCATTTATGAGGATTCTGGACCACTTTATGTTGGCCCTGATGGGGAGGGGTTGCCTAAACTCCTCAGAGTCTGGGGTTACACTTAGAAGCTCAAAAAAGCGAGCTTTGATATAGGATGATGCAGCAAGAAGTTGCTGTGTGGTGTTTGAGCTGCCTCCTGTGAGTACCAAATTTCCCTTTCCAGTCCACCTTGCAGTGGATATGTGGATTTGATGGTACACAGTGGTTGGGAGGTGGCTATTCAGCCATTTGCAGAGCCCCAAGGGAGGAGGCCTGGAGTCAGGTTCATTATTGAAGCTGCTGAGGTCCAGGATCAGGCTAGGCCTGGCTGGGACCACAGCCTTAGCAGCGTAGGTGGGAGGAGTCATGTGCCATTGCCTTTTGCCCTGGGCAGCTGGGGTGTGGTGTGGAGAGGGGGGTTTGGGAGGGGGGCCCTTGGTCTTGGGCTGGAGGCTTTCAACTGCTTTGGACAGTGATGCAAGGGTAGACTTAATACTGGCTAGTTCATTGCTCAGTGCTGGTGACGTGGCAGGGGGGGCAGGCTTTTCAGAGGGAGGGTGTCCCAATATGTGCAGAAGTATCGGGCTTTGGAGGGAGTTTTGGAAGATTACTCTCAGTTCATCCTGTGCACTAGCACTCACATTTATGATACAAGAACTGGCATTGAGGACTAACTGTAGGGCTGCAGCGACCTGCAGAGTGGTGGGAGGGGGTTCTTCAGGTAGGTTGGATGTGGACATGGTGGTGGTGCAAAGAGAAGAGTTTTTCCCTAAGTGCATGGGTACAGGGGGGTAACAGGGGTATCATACCCCTGTAACCCTTACCAAACCCTTATCCTTCTAGATGGGAACCCTTACCCCTCACTACAGATAAGGGTTTTGGCAGGTACAGATAAGGGTACAGAAAAAATACCCTGGGGTTACCCAGGCCATACACCAGGCAATCCTAGCCCATATGCTTGGCATTCTTTTTCACCAATCCTCCATGCATACTTGGTGGTGTAACTTTGGCTTGGTTGGGACCAGTAGATGGTGAACCACTCATTGTTAATCAATTCAATTGCAAGTTCATGTTGCCTGTACTCTACAAAGTACATGTTATGCTTGCTGTTTCCATATTCTTTCCACTGCACTTTTCCAGCTATGCCTGGTGGAAGATCACCTGTTGCACACTGTGGCACCTGGAAGGTGGACCTGTCTTTGGGGAAATATATGTCATCAGCAAAATCTCAAAAAAACTTAAACTAACTTGGTAGTACTTGAAGTTGGCCATCAGGTTTCCTACAAAAAACTTGTCATGACCGGTACAAGACGGTACCAGCCGGTACCGTCTTGTACTGGTCATGAAAAGCCAAAAAGTGACAAGTTGAAAAGCCAGGTCTAAATTTTGACAAGTCCTGTGTTTTTGGATTCAACCAGTTGCAGCAAGTTGAAAGTGGGTGGAAGCTCAAATGACAGAAACCCAAAACAAAATGAATTTAAATTTGCCAGATCTAGACAGGTATCCCACACTCTACTTAATGGGATGGTCTACTAGCCACCCAATCTAGATCCCCAATATCTGACAGCTGACCAGTTCCCACAACTAACTAGATTCCCACAGGTGTCTGTTCCCATGTGTGCTGGTCTTTGCATTTAAACAATATATAATATTGATATACAGTATTCCTACAAATTGTATTAAAGTAATCTACACAAAATATACTATAATAATTTAAATTACTTCACTACATGCCGACACATGTGTTGATATGCATTGGCACACGGGTGTGTTGCTTGCAGTGCCTGCTCGTTGGGGTGAGGCACCAGCATGTTGATGGCCAGGCACCTGCGTCAGTGTGTGGGGTCGTTACTTGCCACGCCTGCTCGTCCAGGGGTGATGCGCCGGCGCATTGAAGGCTGGGCACTCACATCAGCGCATGGAGTCGTTGCTCACTGCACCTGCTTGTCTGGGTGTGATGCACCAGTGCATTGATGGCCAGGCACCCGCATCAGCACGCAGGGTCATTACTTGCTGTGCCTGCTTGTTGGGGGGTGAGGCACTGGCATGTTGATGGCTGGGCACCTGCGTCAGTGCGCGGGGTCATTGCTCGCCGCACCTGCTCATCCAGGGGTGATGTGCTGACGCGTTGACGACCGGGCACTCACATCAGTGCATGGAGTTGTTGCTCACCATGCCTGCTCGTTCGGGGGTGATGCAGCGGCGCATTGACGGCTGGGCACCCATGTCAGCATGCGGGGTCATTATTTGTTGTGCCTGTTCATTGGGGGGTGAGGCACAGCGTCCTGATGGCCAGGCACTCGCGTCAGCATGCGGGGTCATTACTGTCACAATGATGGGGGCCACGGGTGTGATCTGGGTGTGATGGAGGTGCGCTGCGGTGAGGGCTGCAGGAACAGTCGATGTATGGTGGAGGCAAGGTGGAGGTGAACCCCAATCAAGTCGCCACACAGATGATGGACAAAGAAAAAAGAGATGAGCAAAACTTTAGAATGTAGGAAAAGGAAGACACTGACCTGCATACCTAGGGTGTGAATCCTGCTGCGTGCATCGTAGACAATGGGGCCATGAACGGGCGAATGTGCAACAAAGAATACACTTATGGCACTGTAGCAGAAGAGTCAGAAAAGTGAAGGGAAGAAAACTACTTACCATCTTCCACATTGAGTGATGCAAAGAATGGTGAGGGTGTGCAGCAACGTGTGGCCAAGTGGATACAAAACATTGGCAGTTAGTTCAGATTTGTCAGTTTTTTTTCGTGACAAACAACACATGCAAACACTTGCATACCTCCCTTTTTTTTTCACTTTCAAACATGTCCAGCATTTTGTATTTGGAAGATGGTACCCTTCCGCACACTAATTCATACATATCTCTCTCCTTTTCTCTTTTCTTACTTTTCTGCTACAGTGCTACGAGTGCGTTCTTATTCACACATTCACCCATCATCTACGCATGCACGCAGCAGGGCTCACACTTAGGCATACAGGTCAGTACCTTCTTTTCCTACTTTCTACTGTTTTGTTCATGTGTTTTTTTTCTTTGTCTATTGTTCGTGTGGGGAATCGATTGGCATTCACCGCCACCACGCCTCAACCATTCCTGCAGTCCTCATCGTGGCACACCTCTACCATGCCCATGCTCCCATGCGCCGACGCGAGCCCAGCCATCAACACACCGGCACCTCACCCCCCAATGAGCAAGCACACCGAGCAACAACACCGAGCACTGACACAAGTGCCTGGTGGTCAACATGCCGGTGCATCACCCCTGGACGAGTAGGCACGGCGAGCAACAACCCTGCGCACTGACGTGGGTGCCCGGCCATCAACATGCCAGCGCCTTACCCCCCAATGAGCAGGCACAGCAAGTAATGACCCCGCACACTGATGCAGGTGCCTGGCCGTCAATGCACTGGCACATCACACCTGGATGAGCAGGTGCGGTGAGCAATGACTCCACACACTGATGTGAGTGCCCTGTCGTCAATGTGCCAGCGCATCACCCCTGGACGAGCAGGCGCGGCGAGCAATGACCCTGCGTGCTGACGCAGGTGCCCGGCCATCAACATGCTGGTGCCTCACCCCCCAACGAGCAGGCGCCATGACCAATGACCCCACATGCTGACGTGGGTGCCCAGCTGTCAACATGCTGGCACCTCACCCCTGACAAGCAGGCACCACAAGCAATGTCCCCCCATCACGCATATCACACACATCCGCAGGCAGTGAAACAATTTATAAATTAGTATATTTTGTGTAGATTAATTTTGTAGGACTGCTGTAGATTAATAAAATATATATATATATTTTTTGTGACCTGAATGCAAAGACTGGAAGTGAGAACAGCCACTGTCAATGGAACGGACTGTGGGAATTGGGAATCTAGTGAAGCATGGGAAATCAGGAGTGTAGTTCAACTGGGGGATTGTGGGAGTACCTGGGTGATATAGGCGATTGATCGAGATACCAATGAAACCTAAATTACCTAATTACAAATCCTAACAGCTTGTCAACTTTCCTGTCTTTTTACAACTTGTACTGTCTTGTAACTTGTGAACCAGCCAAAAGGAATGAAAAGTGGCTGAAAGGCTGCAAGTTTTTTGTAGAAATGGTGATGTTGCTTATCATGACTTGACAACATTTCTAAGTAGCATTAAGCTCTAAGTCCATTAAGCAAAACTACTTAGTATAAGCCAAGTCTCGCCATGAATTTGACTTGAAATCAACTTACTCAGCTTATTTTCAAGCTTATTCCAGACTTGAACTAAGCACTGGACTTGAACTAAGCAAAAATCTAAGTAATATTATAAGTCAGTCTCAATCAGTCTCAAGCTATAGTTTAAGCAATTCAAAAGGTGTCAAAGTGTATATTCATGGCAAGTATGAAATGTACTATGTTAGGCTCAAGTGTGGCCTACTGCACGACGTGTGCGTCTGGTGGTATCTTGGCTTGGTCTAGCCCAAGCCTAGGCTTCTGAGAGTCTCTGGAGGGCCTGGAACATGCAGGTGAAGTGTGGTTCACAAGTGCACGAGTGCAGGCAATGCACAAGTGTGAGAGGACAGTCTTTCTGGTCTGAACAGTTACTTGGTCGAGTTAACCAGTACTTGCTGAGCCCAGAGAGAAGGGGGACAACTTGTCAAGGTGACGGAGTGGTTAGAACAAAGAGTCCTATCACTCCCATGCCTAGAGAAGCAGTGAAGGCTCAAGGTCGTACTAGGGAAGTCCCTGGGAGGAACTCGAGCTTCAGAACAGGTAGAACTAGCTTGATTGCTCAAGAAGTCGAGTCTGAGGTACATAGAGACAAGATGACGCACTATAAGTACTTAGCAGGGTCAAGGGTAGGTAGGAGTGTGTCATGGTAAGTAATGATGTCACTGGTATGGGCACAGGGTAGGGTAGAGGGGACGCGTCATGGTACAGGGTACAGGGCACCACAGCAAGTGGTCAGTAAGCATAGAGCTGCCCAGAGGCGGCAGGGCAGAGGGTAGGGGTACAGGGCAATGAAAAAGTAAGGGTAAGTGGTCCAGATTGTAACATCACCCCTTTCTTAGGGGGAAAGTTCCACTTTCCTAGCTAGTAAGGTACGCATCGTCGTCTCCAGTGTCAATAGAGCGGTGGGGATCCACACAGCAGTCGTGGTTATCCCAGGTGGGACCACTACAATCCACAGGGCAGTCATAGTATTGATGGTTGCAAGGGACAATGCAGGGGTGGTGGGAGGAGCAGTCTCGGTGAGGATTGGTGCATTCAGGGCCTCTGTGGCCCCAGGAGCAACAGTAGGAACAGTACCTATTCTTGTAGCAGTTCCTGGTGAAGTGGCTGATCTTGCCACACCTCACAATGTGCCCTCGCATCTTCATTCCTTGGGCATTCAAGACGCGTGTGGCCTGGCATGCCACACATGTTACAGAGGGAAGGGGGAGGGGTAGGAGGTCGCTGAGGTGGTTTCTTGCCCTTGCCCCTCTTGCAGTCAGAATGAGCTGAGTTATAGGCCTTCTTCTTTCTTCCACCATCACGTGCTCCAGAGGGGCAAACTGTGGAAGGGGTTGAGGCAGAGGACTGGTTACTGGAGGTGTGGGTGGTTGGTTCGTCGTGTAAGGCAGGGAATTCATGGTGCGTAGAGGTGCTAGAGGTAGAGAGACCAAAGGCGGTCGCTCTGTAGTGGAGGTGAGGAGGGACTTGGAGGGGTAGATGTGGTTCGAGCTTCTCCCAAGCTTGGTGTTGTTCCAGGTGCACAACACAGCTATCTCACCTCTGGAGGGCTGTGGTGAGGCATGTCTGGTATTTCTGGACTAGTAGGGCATTGGTGCCCATGGCCACACAGGCCCATCTGTACTGTTCAATTTCTGCACGCATGGGAAGGTCTCCAAGGTCTCTAAGGGCCTCATCGACACTGGATTCTTGAGGGGAGGTGAATAGGAGTGACTTGCGTTGTTCTGGGGTGAGGGAGAGGCTAAAGAGGTTGAATGGACTGTAAGGGAGGCAGAGGGGCTCTCCATAGACTGGAAGGTTGGGGCCCATCATGCCCAACACCTTCGGGTCTGTGCCTCCTTCATAAGAGACATATCGTGCTGGTTGGAGTTGGGTGGGGTCTTCTTCAGTAGGAATCTCGTAGTAGACGTAGTCTGCCGTGTCTGGGCTATTCTCCCAGAAGCCTGGGAGCTGGGGATCGGTGGGTTCATTGGGAGAGTCAGGGGGGGATGGAGAGGAGGATGGCGAGGACTTTAGAGTGGAGGTGAGGGAAGGGACAGGGGATATGGCTGAGACGGAGGAGGTGTCGATGATAGGGGAGCTGGGCATCATGCGCTCCAATTGTTCTGGTTGCCCAATGATGGAGGGGAAGTCTGGGAGTGAGACGAAGCATTGGAAACATTCGTAGTAGGGCCCTTCTTGTACAATCAGGCCATAGTACATCTTCTCCTCCATTTGGGTGAAACTGAGGATCTTGGTAGTGACTGAGGGGATGCTCTCAAGGGCAGTCCTGAGGCCTTGGCTGACATAGCCAGCCAGCCTCTCTGCAGCGCGAGCCGCAGCTCACCTGGCGACGTACCACCAGGCGGATCGTTCTACTGAATAGTTAGTGAAGACATCTGAAGGTATCGTAGGTGCGGAAGCGTCTAATTGTAGGTAGGCCCTTGAGAAGGCATGGGTCTGTTGGGCATCCAAATGGCGAATCATGTATCGAGTAATGGAAGTGGAGATGACATGGGGGAACTCTGGGTCAGTAATCACAGTAAAGGGGAGCTTGGGGACGTAAAGTACTCGGTCTTCAGTAGCAAAAGGTGCAGGAGTCAAAGGACAAGAAGGAGGGGGAGCAGAAAGGCGGGGAATTTCATTGATGGGTTCAGGTGTAGGGGTACGGATCACTGGTGCATTCTGGGAAGTCATGTAGGTAGGTCTGAGGAGTGCTTTGTGACGAAGTCTGTTAGGGATAGGGAAGTAGGGGTGTTTGAGGGATCAGTTCTTAGCCATACTGTTTCTTGAAGTGTGCAGGGGTCTATTTATACGCAAGAGGGTGCTGGGGCTTCAGGGTGTTGTCGGTGAAAGGAGGAGACGAGGTCAGGAGCGTGCAGGTCGTGTTTAGAGACCCACTGATTGTCCACATCAGGGTATCCCTTCCATTTGACCAGGTATCGAAGGGCACACCCCCTTCCGTATCTCTTTGAGTTGAGGATATGTTCCACCTCATACTGCTCTTCTCCTTTGATCAGGTCAGGTGGTGGTCATTCAAAATTGGGGCCGTGGGAGGCCATCTCTCTATAAGGGGTAAGGAGGGAGACATGGAACACATTCCATATCTTCCAGGAGGAGGGGAGGCTGAGGCAATAGGTGACATCGGATAAGGTCTCTGTGATAGTGAAAGGTCCATGGTGTTTAGGGGCTAGCTTGGCTGTTGGGTGTGTGGTCCTGATGTTCATACCCTCAAGCCATACTTGGTCACCTGGCTGATAAGGTGTGAACTTTGGTGGCACTCATGCCATGAGGGTTTGTGCATTAAGCACATGTGCTTGCGCCTCCTTCCTCAATTGGGTTAGGAGCATGATTCTCTGCTCCACAGCTGGATTAGGGGTTGGTTTCGGGGTCCACTGGGCCTGGGGTAAGTGGCCCATCAGAAGTTCGAATGGAGACTTCCTTGTGGTCGCATTTTGTGGGGCATCTCTGTTTTCAGACCCTAGTACTGGTGTCACATGATCTTACATCATGTGACGCGCCTCATCATGTGACGGACTCGCGCTTTATAAGTGCTGACTGATACGCTGACTGACGCGTTACCAATGCTGACTGAGGCATTGGTAACTAGCTTACTGTACTGATCACCAATCCCCTATGGATTGGTGATGCGATTTGTGATGTGATTAGTGATGTGCTGAGTGGTGCGCTTCGTCAGCGGCCACTTCCCTTGTATAAATAGTGTAGGAGTTGAGCACTGGAAGCCCCAGTCTCAACTTAGTCTCCAATACGAGTTGAACTTCACTGCGAACAACCTTGTGTGATTCCACTTCTCTTCTCTATCACCGCTCCACCTTAAATAAGGCATATTGAAGCTTGGCAAGGTGTGCTATAATGCTTGCAATCACACAGACCTAGGAGAGGACACGTCGGCTTATCTAAGCGGCACCTTCCTATTATAGAAGTAGTTCACACAGTCACATGAACTACCAGAACTTGGCATAGCGGCCAAACTGAAGACTTAAGGTCGACCTACCGGAACCAAGTGCTCGGGCATCTCAGCCTTAGCAAAGCATTCACACGATCACGTGCTCACTTTGAGCCACAGCCCCTTGTAGCCGTGACACATTTGGCCATGAGTTAAGTGCAAATTGGGCATAGGGTAACCAGTCTGCCCAATCGTTCTGTCTGGACGTGCACCAGAAGTGTAGGTACTGCTCCAGATGTTGGTTAGTGCGTTCTGACTGCCTGTCTGTCTGTGGATGATAAGCAGAGCTTATGTTCTGTTTGATATCGAACTGTTTGCACAGTTCTCGAGTGAAAGAGGAGGTGAATTGAGGGTCTCTGTCAGAGATGATCTTTTTGGGGATTCCATAGTGACAGAAGATGTGATCTAGATAGAGTTTGGCCACTCCTGGGCCGTTGATCTCTTCTCTGCATGGAATGAATATGGAAGCCTTGGTACAATCATGATCTGTGATGGTGAGGATTGTGTCGAAGCCTCGCGATTCAGGGAGCTTCGTGATAAAGTCCATTGCCACAGTCTCAAATGGCAAGGCTTGGTCTCTAGGGGTGATGGGGAGTAATGGGGGGTGTGTCCTGTGTGTGTTTACTTTGTTTGCCTGGCATTGTGCACACCCCTTCACATAGTCTGTTACGAATTGCTTCATGTTTGGCCACCAGTAGACACGAGAGGCAAGTGCAAAAGTGTTTGAAATTCCAGGGTGACCTGCAGTAGGCATGTCATGGTAGAAGTGTACCACCCCTTTCTTAAGGTCGTTGTCCCCAACGACCACTAATGCATCTCCCTTCCACCAGAGGTCCTGAGCCTCTGTGAGGTTGTGGGCCATTACGAGTGGTTCAAGGAGATGGGAGTGTGTGTGCTGCGAAGCTCAGATTTGATCATTTAGGGCGCTAGTTAGTGCTTCAAGGTCCGGTCTGCTAAACCAGAAAATAACTGAGGACCGGACCGGACCATACCTAGAATGGACTGGTCCTCGGTCCGGTCACAGGTGATTTCACCTGTCAGTGGTCCCAGTCCATCGATTTTTTGTGTAACATTTGAACCGCTGAAAAACCGGTTCAAACCGGTCATGACTGGTTATTAGGGTGCATAAAGAGAGCTCAGTAGCACGTCAAGTATCACACAATACATGGTCCGAAGTAGCAATGCAGTCATGAATGGGATGATTTTTATTGGACGCAGACACAGGAGGCTCGGGGCCTCGGGCTCAGAGTTGAAACTATGACAGGACAAAAATATATTGAAAATCAACATGAACTAAGGTGCACGACATCCTTTGGCATGGCTAAACCAAGGGGAGGTAAGAAGCAAAGTAGAAATTCAAGTTCCAAGATGCTGGGGAAAAATGCAGGCTGTAGGCGCAAACGACAAGCAACCAGCAACAGCAAAGACCAAAGCTCAGATGAAGAGCGTTCAGTCCAGGCTCGAAAGCGTGC
>QLOS01000405.1:0-40274 GCA_003313725.1 Russula sp. MG48 | reverse complement strand
ACTCAAATATTTTGGGCATTTTAGGTGGAGTATTAGTTAAGATATTGCCTCAACTTCATGAAACCTCAGCCAAATTCAATCATGTGACTTTGCAAAACTTTTGTCACCCAACTGTACATAGAGACAAGGCGACGCACTATAAGTACTTAGCAGGGTCAAGGGTAGGTAGGAGTGCATCATGGTAAGTAATGATGTCACTGGTAAGGGTACAGGGTAGGGTAGAGGGGACGCGTCATGGTACAGGGTACAGGGCACCACAGCAAGTGGTCAGTAAGCATAGAGCTGCCCAGAGGCAGCAGGGCAGAGGGTAGGGGTACAGGGCAATGAAAAAGTAAGGGTAAGCGGTCCAGATCGTAACAGCGCCCAGAGGTGTAGTCAATGGAGATAAGTGCTGGGGAGTGTACAATGGCGTCCTTGAGAGTTTGCATGGCGGTTTCATGCTGTTCCTGCCAGAGAAAGGGGGCTCCCTTGCGTGTGAGGTTGACTAGAGGGTGAGCAATAGACAAGTAGTTTTTGATCCAGATGCGCATGTAACCAGTGATGCCTAGGAATGCACGCACATCAGAGAGATTCTTGCAGGGCAGCCAGTCCTGTATTTTCGCAATTTTTGAGTCGTCGGGGACGCAGCCTTCGTAGTTACACTTGTGTCTGAGGATGATGACTTCAGGGATGGCGATGAACAACTTCTTCGTGGAGACAGTGGTGCCAGCACAGTGAAGGCGATGGAGGATGCGGTGGACGTCGTTGAGGTGTTCCCAGATGAAGCGGCAGATGTTGGGGTTGTTGGGGATGGTCTCGTAGCCGCCGTTGTTGGTTTCGTAGCGGGTAGGAGGGCCCTTGATGCTGCAGTCGTCCATGAAGGGCCAGGTGACGTCGGGTATTTCTGGCTCAAGGATGAAGGTCACATCTTTGTGGAAGATGGCCCCTGCATTGGTCCAGCCCTGTGGTAGACATGTCAGCCTTACGGTGCCGATAGGGGACTGAATGGTGGTGAGATCGTGTGAAGAAATGTTGAGTGTGCGGTGGTCGTAGCTGACAAACAAGTCGAGCATGCTGTAGCACACTTGGCCTGCCATCGCCTTGATAACTTGATCGGCGGGTGGGGGAACTCCGGAGTTGCGGATCGTGACCACATTGAGGGGCTGTAGGTCGTGCACGAGGTGCAGGGCGCCGCTCTTCTTCTTGACGCAAAACCAGCGCAATCTGTAGGACATGTCAGAGTGCTTGTACACACCCGTGGTGAACTTGTCTTTGAAGATCTGAATAACGTCGCTCAGGATGCTGGAAGGGATGGGGATGTTTGTGTGAGCCCAAGGTATATGCTCGATAACGGGAATTTTAATGGGGGTGAAGTACTCATTGCTGAAATGCCCTTTCTTAGCCTCCTCCCAAGCTAGGCCTGTCTCATTCAGTTTGAGGATGTGCTGCAGCAGCTTCAACTCCTTGGGCCAGAGGAAGTCCTGCTGGTCGAGCTGTAGGGCGTCCAAGCATTCTAGGGTGAGGCGGGTGCTGGGCGTGAAGTCGGGTGGACGTGCAGGAAGCGGTGGAAGGGAGAGCAGAGGGTCAACGGGGATGCAGCAGATGGTGTGGAAGTCTTCAGGGAGTGTTGCGGGCACAGGTTGCACTTTCTTAGCGACTTTCTTGTAGGTGAGAGCGATGGTGTCGTTGTCAGGCAGAGGGAGCGGGGGAAAGAGGTGAGGAGCGTTAGGAGGTAGGAAGGAGAGGTTGTCGGCGCGGCAGATGACTGAGAGGATCCAGACGCTGTCGATGTGTGCCTTGTGTGGCTGGGAAGGAATATGTACCCTGCGCGCGGGGTTAGAAGGGTTGCTGATGGTTACCTCTACCTCTCTGTTGGGGAGGTTGTCGATTCAGCTGAGTAGCATGTTCTGGAAGGGTCGCCCGAGCAGCAAGTGAAAGGGGGTGTCTGCTACAACGTGTGCGTGTACCTTGAAGGGCACGTCGCCCACCTGCATGGTTAGGTATTCTGCGCAGCCTAGCGTCCCATTTGTAGCGCCGTTGGCTCCTACCATCTTGATGAGATGGCCAGTGTTGACGCACGCTCTGATCTCGTGGGCTAAGTCATGTCTGATCACAACAATCTGTGATCCAGGGTCAAGTATGCTGGCTTCAGTGGATCCTGTACCGAATGAAACGTCAATTTCCTGTAGGGGGAGGGCAAATGTGGGTTCACGCCATGCCAAGAAGTGGAAGATGGAGGAGGCGATGTCCTCCGCCGGTGGGTTCTCCAGATCCTTGCACTCATGTACTTTGTACAGGTTAGTGTCCACGCGGTGCACCTTGAGCTTTTCTATGAGCTCCTTTCGAATGGCGGGGCTGGCAGGGAGGACGTGAGCAAGGGTCATCTGAGATAGTTTCCCCTCCATCAGCCAGGTGTGCAGCTCTGAGATGAGGCACTAATCTTCGACGCTCGCCTGGTAACAGTACTGGGGCGCCAGTCATGGGGCGGGGGCGTTGGAGTTGGCGGTGGGTGGTGTCGTGGGGCTGGGAGGTTTGGTGAGCTCGGGAAGTTTGGAGGCCTTCTCCTTGCACTTCTTCCTCGTGGCCATGAACACCTCAAAGATGTCCATTGGCTTGTTCTCTGGCTCGTCGTCAGCTTCCTGAGTGATCACCTCTCTGACCTGTAGGATGTGTGTCTCCACGACCTCTTCAATGCATGTGGTGGAGGCACAGGGTTCATGGATGAAGGTAGCGTGGCTCTGTGTGGAAGGGGGTTGCGCAGCGAGCCAGGAATCGATGCTGGCCTGAATGCCTCACCCAGCGCCGTTGTTAGGGACGGGCTGGCCATTGGGCAGGCACAGTCGGTTGTTGACAATGAGGGCGCGGCCGGTGTCGACATATTCTTGCACGGTGGGGCATTTTCGGATGTGATGGCCAGGCTTGGCACAGAAGGCACAGTTGTCGGAGTGGAAGTCAAAATACAAGCTGCTAGAGGAGGTAGGAGGTGGCGTGGGAGCAGGCGTGGGGTGAGGCATGGGGTGAGGCGTGGGGTGAGGTGTGCACGCACCCCAGTGCTGGCTAGCGGGCGGTGGAGGAGCTGGTGGCACCTGGTAGGAGAAGGCTGGAGTGGGGGCGGGGGAGCCAGGCATATACTCAGGTCTGGGCAAATCCCTTGTGATGTTGGGGAAGCGGTGAGCGCAGCGGGTGTATAATGTGGTGTATGCACGATCCCGGACGGACATACTGTGTAAATGATCCACTAGCTCATCTATCTCCCAATCCTCGCTCTCACGCACGGACTCCTTGAACCGTACTGTCTTAGTTTTGACTTGGGGAGTGGGTGTACAGGATGCCTCTCTAGATCGGTACCCTGAGGGTGGTGGGTCGCAGTCGCGTTCATGTTTGAAGGTGCGTGGGTGGCGGTCATGCTCTCGATAGTCGCACTCGTGCTCGTATTCAGGGGGGTGGTGATAGCGTTTGGGCTCACGCAGTTCATACTCTCGCTCGTGCTTGTAGGGGTGGTGGTATTGGTCTGATTCGCGGGGCTCATACTCGTGCTCATAGCTGTAGCCACGCTGGTAACGCTCAGACTCGTGAGGGTCATGCTCGCGTTTGTAGTCGTAGGTGTGGTGATCGCGATTGTGCTCCCATGGATCACGCTCATGTTCGTAGTCGAAGGCGCGTCGATAGCGCTTGGGTTCACGGGGATCGTGCTCCTCTCGCTCGTATTGTTGAGGCTGCTGGGAAGAGCTTGAGTGGTTGCCTGAGAAGGCTGCCTTCACTATTTTGAAGACGTCCTGGAAGTGGAAGTCTATGCCTTTGGGTTGTTCCAGGTGCTTGGCAATGAGCCTGGGGTGCATGATGGCACGGTCATCAGGGTGGAAGCCGTTCCAGAACAGCGTGTTGCGCTCCTCAGTTGTTATGCGGTGGGAGTCATAGAGGGGCTTACTTTGCAATGTGAATCGTCTGAGATATTTAATGACGCCTTCTTCCTCCCACATGCGGTGCCTCGAGGATTGCCTGGTGAGTTTGTAGAGCTTTGACTTTGAGTATTTTCCTTGTGTTGACATGTCCATGTATACTTCCCTGACCTCATTGCAGAGGTCAATCCAGATGTGGTTGGTGTATCTGTCCATGGATGTCCATAGGTCGCGCTGCGATGGGGCAATATACTGAATGACTGTCTCTATCTTCTCCTCTTTGGTGAGTCCGTTTCCATTTGCCAGTATTTCGTACTCCTTCAGGAAGTCGCCTATTTTGTGATCGAGCCACCCTGAGAAGTAGGGTGCGTGGCTTGCACGTGGAGGTGGCATAGCCGCAGGGCCGGTCTGCTGTGCCATGGGTGTTGGGGTTGGCTGGGCTAGCTGAGGCTGAGGTGTGTGAGTTGTAATGGGAGGAGAGAAGATGAGGACGTGTGGGTTAGATGTGGCATTGAACGGTAGGGGCTGAAGTGGAGGCGTTTGAGTGGGTGAAGGTGCTTCGATGTTCAGGGTGGGGAGGAAGAAGTGTAGTTTGTCGTTTGCAGGGTCTGGGGTGGTGTCTTGATGGCAGAGCTGTGGACTGGGTGTCGGCGAGGGTGGGTCGTTGACAAGATCGAGAGAGGATGTTCGGCAAGCAGGGGCGGAGGGAATCTCAATGCAGAGTGTCTGAGGAGAAGGGGTGCATTGCTGAAAGGCCAAGCTAGCGCACGTGATTAGTGTTGAGAATGGGATAGAGGTTGCGGTGGGTGCAGATTCGTAGGCTCTAGATATAGTGATTACGGTGCACTCAGCTCGAGAGAGGTTTTGTGAGGTGTCATCTGAGCTGTCAGGGTGTGCTGCCGGGTGCTCCTCAGGTGACGTTGCTTCGAGTGGGCTGGGTGTGGCTTCCGTGTGCTGTGAGGTGCTAGGCAGAGCTTCGGAGGGTATCAAGGAACTAGGTGTAGCTTCTGAGGATTGTGGAGTGCTTTCTGTGGTAGGTTGGGTTGTTGCCAAGCTTTTAACAAATCTGCCTGCTGAGTCTCTAGGAGGCAGGCTAGTTGGGTGCTTGCTCATATGGATGGCTGCCAAGGGCAACCAGGGGCAGAACAAGGCTTTTAAGTTTTCCAGGGGAATCAACAGGATTCCGCCTCACTGGGGCAGCCAATATGAAACACGTAAGAAGATGCGTAGGTGAGTTCGAAGATTTTTGAGGGAGTAGAATCAGAGCATGGTGCCAAAGAGGGGCCGCTGAGCTAGGGTGTTCAAGATCGAGCTAGAGAGAGTCGCGAAAAGACAAGTCGAAGCTCCCGGGTGTGAAGGCTCCCAACGTGGATGGCACAGTGGTGTGGTTTGTGGGGAAGGGTTCACTCGAGAAGTTCGCAAAAGCCCTTTGAAGTTCGCACCAGGAGTAGAAGAGCAAGAATGTCCATGAGAGGGTGTCTGCCTCCGAAGAGGCCTCTCTGGGGTTTTTATAGCAAGGAGCATGTGTCTAGATACATCATTGGTAATCTATTTTGTGAGCAAGGAGTGAAGAGAAGACGGGTGAGACAAATAGGGCATGGGGTGTATGTGAAGCGAAGACAAGTCCGACACCTGTAATGAGGTCCGTAGTGCGAGGGGAGGTACGAAGGAGGTATAGTGCACGGTGACTTGTGCGGGCACGAGGGGGTAGGGACGAACTGAGATACGGAATGCGAGGTTGTAAGTATAGTGCACAGAACAAGGGACAGGGGTTCTTCAGAGTAAATTCAGTAAAGAGATTACAGAGTAGGGGTGTGGACGTAAGGGTTGAGCCGAAGGGGCTGCCAGGCATGGCTTGCTTGACGTGTTGTGTGTGACGGCATTGGCAGGGGCCAGGGGGAGCGACGTCGGGTTTGAAGGAGAGGGTGAGGGTGATGTGGCAGGTTTTGAGAGGGTAGGTGACAGTGTTTTGGAAGGGTATAAAGGGTCAGAGGAGGGGGCAGGCTCCCAGGTCGACATGAGGGGGAGTCTCGTGGGTGCATGCTGAGAGGTGAGGCAGTGGGGAGAGCAGGTGAGGCCCGGAGGGCACTTGATGGCGTGTGGTGTGGTGGAGGCGGAGACTGTGTGAGTGAGGGGCGTGCAGATGAGAATGAGAGTGATATTTTAACCAAGAGTTGGTGGGTTGTGAACAAATGTGAGGCAGAAGGGATGGACGCGAGAATGAGGGTGAGTGTTGTTAGAAGGATAGGTGGGCATGGCAAGGCTCAGATTGGTGCTGTGGGCACCCAGCCATGCTCATTTCGAGCTCAGCGGGCACTCCCACCTTACACCCTTCAAGGGCAGGCCAGGGACCCAGCCTCAGCCCACATATGTGGCAACTGCTGCTGCTTCCCTTCACCCTAGCATGGTGATGAACACTGCCACCTACCCATGGACAGACAACTTCCAGCTCTGGCCAGTGGAGATCTGCTCCCTTCTCAATCAGAAGCTAACCCAATCTCCCCACAGTTAGGCAACTGCCTTAGTGCATCCAATGATGACACCCACCCTGCCCCATTCTTAACATTGAACTGTTTCCCAAGGTGTATGCATCTCCAATTACACGATGCACCCCCTTACATCCACCCTACACTTCTACTTCCACTTTTGTTGCTAATGATATCTGGGAGGTCTCAGTGAGTATGTGCAACCCCAATCAATCTGTCTAGTTCAGGCACAGTGCCACTGGCCATGGGCCAAAGGTCTCAAAGATTAAAGACCATTCGGACATGGTACTTCCAAAATGTGAAGTTACTCCCATTGTCATCAAGGAAAGGGATTTCATAGTGAGATGGGTGGCCTGTAGAGCAAGTGAGGCTTACTGCCATGGCTCCTGTTAGGGGAGTGTCTCTGCCTTGTGATGGGATGTGGTGCTCAAGGTGCTCATGTTGGGTAATGGGTAACTATATGGTTGTGAGGAAGTGTTGTAGATGGTTGAGACATGCATTATCAAAAAAATGCCTGCATGCTACTTTCCAACTTTCAGCTTTTTTTGACTTTCTGCAACTTTTTTTCACTTAATTACTTGTAGGAAACATGACCTAGTGAACTTTTGGCTAAATGTAGGTTACTTGTCAACTTATGGGCTTTTGTTACTTTTTCAACTTGTACAAGCTTGTACAAGCTTGCTCAAGTCAAAAAAAGTTTCATGCAGGTTTGCTGATGCTATTGCTGCTGCCATAGTTGTCATTGCTGCTGCTGTCACCACTGCTGCCACTGCCACTGCTGCCACCTCTAATGCTGCAGTTGTCATCACTGTCATCACCATGGTGACAATATCATAATGCTAGAATGACCACAGTGGTGATGATGGTGCTGTATTACCTAGAACACATGATTAGCATCTAGACACTAATCAACTTACTTACCTTCCCTGTTTGTGCACTTTCACTAGTTATGTCTAAAAAAAATAGTTAGCCTATAAAACATATGACAACTACTTACACATGGATGTGTGATGAAGAGAGTGCAGTTGACCATAGTGATTGGTCATATCACAAGTTCTCACAATGTGACATGTATGCTTTGTCTAGTGTGACAGTGCAAGAAGTTGACCTGGAACTTTTTCAATATGTTCAACCCTTATGATTACCACCCACTCAGCTTAGGGCTTTTTTCTTTCTTTTTCTTTCTTGTTCATTAGGTTTTGTGTAAAAGACTTTTTTGGACTTTTTTGAACTTTTTTGAACTTCTTTTGACTTTTAGAGGGTTATATGAGCCCCAAAGACCACAAACATTTGAGGAGTTGAAAAGCTTATAAACTATGTCCAAATTCTAATATCACAAGTTTACAATTGCTCACATGTCACTTGTAAGCAATTCTAGACCTGTGATAGGTTTTTTAAGCACAACTTGTCAAAAGTTAGACATAGCTTGTGAGCTTTTCAACTCCTCAAACTTTTGTGATTTTTGGGGCTCATATAAGCCTTTAAAAGTCAAAACAAGTTCTAAAAAGTTTTAAAAAGTCCAAAAAAGTCTTTTACACAAAACCTGATGAGCCTATAGGGGTTCAGCCTAGAAAGAAAAGTATCCAAATCTGCAAATAAGTGAAGGAGGTGAGTATTACACTTACCTTAATCAAGAGACCCAACACTGAAGTAATTCAGTGTGCCAGTTTCTTATTAACATAATTGACAAGCAAGTAAAGCACTCTTTCAGTGTTCAAACCAACATAGCATGAAGGGGCTTTGTTAACATGGCACATCAACATATTGATAAGCCCCACAGTGACATGCACCTAGGTTATTATATTAATGGGGATACACACACAATGTTGTATCTTGCTTCTAAGTATAACTGGGATGTGTTGTTATGTCATGTGAGGGAGAGGGTGGTGGTGGCATAGACATGTGCTATAACAGTGGATGTCAAAACAGAAGGAAAAATGCAGACATGATGATAACATCCCCTAGGAACCCTTACCTGAAGTGAAGAACCAATATTAGTGTCTGCTCAAGTTGTAGAGACATCTGATGTGCCATGCACACTCAAGGGGGGCTATGCAAACATATTGCTGGGTTGAACCAGCAACACAAATAACAACAGAAGGACATTGTGAGATGACCCATGAGGAAATGACCTTGTGGGCAAAGCACATGGTAAGCAATGTGTTGTTAGCCATGATAAAGAAAAACAAAGACTTATTAACATAAGCACTTGGAAAAATGACAAAATACCTGCCACCAAATGTCAAAAGGAATGATTACCTACCTGCAAAGAGGTCTAGGACTGTGTGCCCAACACCAGGGGTCCATATTGCAGTTAATATAGCCCCTACACCAGGAGCAATGCACCCCCATTAGAGGCAACTTACACTGTATCTAACCCACTGTTAGCCCCTGGTCCATTGCACCCTGTCACTACAAGGGTTAGTGACACAGCACCTTCTTGCAGTGTTCCTGTACCTGGCCCTGCATCACACCAACCATGTGTCCCCCCCACCTATATTTCTTTTCTCTGTGTTCCTCTTGGAGTGCCTAGAAGCATTAAGAGTACCAACAGTTCTTGAGCTGCTAGCCCTCATAGACACTAAAGACTATGGGCTCACACTGTGATACATCTTGCAAAAGCCCTAGTCTAGCTCATTTAGAAGGTGATGTGAAAGATTTATTAAACACCTGTTACAATCCCTGGTACGCTCCTTACGGTCTGGACTACCTATTTTTAACTTCATCATGATACAACTCCTTTGTGACTGTGACTGATTGACCCAGCTTGGTAGCGCAGCCTGTGACCAGGCTGCGCTCATATGATACTGCCTCATGTTACTCGTGACTGATACTGATATGGCATAGCCCTCTGCTGTGTGCTCTACTTACGCTATTGGTTGCTACTTATGATGACTCACAAGTGTGACCCTACGTCACACTTAGACTGCACTGCATCACCGTTATGACTCAGATAGCAGTAGCATGTGACCCCTCCTGTAGAGCCTATATAAGGGCTCCAGTTTACGCCAGTCAAAGCCCTAAGCTTGACTTAGTTTCGCAATCGATTCTAGTCTCAAACCTCTCACTCCTGCTTCCTCTCTTAAGTGTGGTCTAGCCCCTTAAGAGCAGTAAGAACTTGCTTTGTCTCACACACCTCTCTGAGTTGCTGCAAGACTCAGCTCTGGATCATGTCCCTAGATATCATCCTTATCTAGATGCTTACCTTCTTCACGTTTACTACAAGTCACCTGCCAGCCTCACATGTCAAGTCACATGGGAAGGAGCTCGTTACCTTCACGCGCAAGGCACTTGTGCTTAGGCACTCGCACATAGGCACATGCTCCCACATCACGCTCACGTGACACGTCTTGCACATAGTCTCAAGTTGCACAAGTCATGCTACCAGCCCATTGAGCTGTAACAACACCCTAGTGCAGGAAGGGGGAGTGGAGTTTCTGAACCACATGCTTGCCAACATCTGCAAACTGGTACTATTTCCATGCTATGGCCATAGTGACCCATAGATAAATGGCCTAGACCCATAGTGGCCCATAGTTGGCCATAGTACCTATAGATGATCATAGATCCATAGATTCATAGTTGGCCATAGAAATGGGCCTACTGCACAGCACTGCATAGTTCTACATAGAGTTACTAAACTATACAGTCCTGTGCAGTAGCTAGGCATCAGCACAGGTATTCCCACAGGCATTGAGCACACATCCTGTACCCTCTCCCACAGCAGGTAGGTACCCACTCTCCTGCAGAAGGCCACAATGCAGGACCTCTAGGTACCTGTGGGGTACTCAGGCAGGTGTCCATCAATACTGTGTCTTATTAGTACTGAGTGTAACTACAAAATGCAAGTTATACAACATAATGACACCATTTGCTACTCTACTTAATTCTATTTCCATCTGCCCTTCAACTACACATTTGGGTTGTAACTCATGAGGCATGTTGGCAGTGTTGGCAGGGCCGCATTGCCAGTGGTGTTAGTGATGTTGCAGTGTTGGGGACTTGGTGGGGCCACTTTTCCAGTGGCATTGTGGTGTTGTGGTATTGGCAGGGCTGCTTTGCCAGCAGCATTGGTAGGGGTGCTTGGCAGTGTCATAGTGTTAGCAGGGGCACTTTGCCTATGGCATCAGCAGGTGCACTTTCATTGGCAGTGTCATGGTGTTGGCAGGGCCAGTGGTGTTGGCAGCATCATGGTGTTGGCAGGGCCAGCAGCATTGGCAGTGTCACAGTGTTGGCAGGGCCAGTGGTGTTGGCAGCATTACAGTGTTTGTGGGGCTGCCTAGCTGTCATGGCTGATGCTGCAGCTGCTAGTGTTTTAAGGTCCAGTTCTATGGACTGAAAAAAGACTGGGACCCAACCAGACTGGACTGCACTAGGACCAGACCACTGGTCCCGGTTGCATCCATTTTTGTCCAGTCCTAGTTGCAGTTCTTAATTCCCACATCATATATTGCAACTGCACAAAAACTGGTTGAAACCAGTTGCAAATTGCAATCAGCCTTTTTTTTAGGTATTCATGCACTTCTAAATATCCTATATATTTATTGTTTTTTGATCTCTGTTTCTTCAAGTTTTAAAGTGTCACAACACTTATGCAGAGTTTCAAACTCCAGTAAACATTGTCCAGTTTAGGTAAGTACTCTTTCTTTACCTCATTGGACATCAAGCCTGCAGCATGCCAGTGGCCCATCAACTGGTGGGCCCTTACTCTCTAGTCTCACTCTTGGATGTGCAATTAAGGCCTAGGTAAGGTGTGCATCATGCAAAAGCATCACGTTGTGACTACCTGTGACCCCCCTAAGTGTCTGCGCATGGCCGCGTGTGCCGAATCCGACTTCTGAGCTCAAAAACTTTATGCTGTTCACAACTCTACATAAAATAAATTTCTGTCCGCACAGAGTTCTTCTGAAAGCGCAAAATAAGAAAGCTGTGCGGCCAGTTTGGGATAAAAGGGCTTTGTGCCAATGGCATAGAATTTCTACTGCAATTGTCACGAAACGCGATGCTTTTGCATGACGCATATCTTAAGAAGAAATGGACTTTGGAAAAGGTTAGGTATGAGGGAAAGTTGGAGATTGAGGGAAAAAAAGGTGCATTGTTACTGACATAAAAATACAAAGTAACTACTTCTTCACCCTTAGGATAACACCAGCCACAGCAGCACCCACCAGCACAGTGGTGGCAGAGGCACCAGCACTGGCAACACCAGCAGGACATCAGTGCTAGCACCAACACCAGCAGCACTAGCAGTACCAGCAGGCAAAGATGACAGCACCACCTGTGGCACCAGCGATGACAGCAGTGGGTGACACTAGTGGCAATACTAGCAGGCAACACCAGCAGTGGCACCAGCAGATAACAACAGTGGTGGCACCAGCAGGTGACAACAGCAATAGCATCAGCAATGGCAGTACCAGTGAGCAACACACCAACAGTGACACTGGTGGGTGACAACAGTGGCAGCAGCAGGCAATGGTGGCAGCAGCAGTGGGCCATAACAATGGTGGCAGCAGTGGGCAATGATGGTGGCAACACCAGTGGGTGGCAGCAGTGGTGGCACCAACAGGTGATGACAGTGATGGCACTAACGGGTGATGATGGCAGTGGCACCAGTGGGCAACTGGCTAGTGGCAGCACCAGTGGCCCAGTGGACAACACCAGTGGTGGCCCCAGTGGTGACACTAGCAGGCCCAGTGAGCCAGCAGCACCAGTGGGCAACTGGCCAGTGGCAGCACTGGCAGCCCAGCAGACAACACCAGCAGTGGCCCCAGCAGCGACACCAGTGGGCCCAGCGAGCCAGTGGCACCAGCAGGCAACAACAGTTACAGCAGCAGGAGTATCAGTCACCCCCCCTCCTACTACTTCATTTTAGTTAGATTGTATCTACACATTTATATTTAAATACAAAGTTTTCATAGAAACTTGCTGTGAATTTGGTGTAAGACTGGTTGCAACCACACCAGTTGCTAGTGGTCTTGGTCCGGTTTTTATGAATTCACTGTTGGTGGCAACCAGTCCTGGTCTGGTTGCATGGCTCCAGAGGTTAAAGACCAGACTGGACCAGACCTTAAAACACTAGCAGCTGCCACTGTCACCACTGCTGTCACCACTGCTGTTGCAGTAGCAGCAGCTACTGCCATTGTTGTTGCTGCCATTGCTGCCACCATTGCCACTGCTGCCACCCTCATTTATGTGCCTGTGCTTGCCATTTTTACCCTTAGTCATGTGTGCCTGTGCTCACTGTTAATAGTCTGCTATTGTTTGTAAAACCTGGAACACATAGTTAGCATATAAACCTCTAACTGTCTTACTTACCTTACTGTGGTCATGGTGTTTTAAAAAAGTCTGCCAGAGCAGTGAGAAGTAGGCATGTTGGGCTGAGCTGTAGCCCTATCCCATGCCAGTGACCCAATCCCATGCTGGTGCCTAGTGCTGGTGCACAGGTGCAGTGATGGTGTGGGCGTGGTAGCAGTCATAGGATTCTGCTGGCACCACAGCAGTCATGGTAACTGCACTGGTGTGGCAGCAGCCATGGTGATATCACTAGGGCAGCTGTATCCCAGATACAACAGGGTTCTGAGTCAGCTGGAGGAAGCCTGGAGGTGGAGGTTGTAAAGCTTACCTGAAACACATGGTTAGCATCTAAACACTAGTTAACTTACTTACCTTTTGTTGTGTTGCAAGATTGGAAGGGCCCTTGAGTTACAGAGGACCAAGGGAACTGCAGAGGAGTGAATAAGACTGTATTTGAAGAGTGAGATACTAAACTACTAACCTGCAGAGGAGTGAATAAGACTAAGGTAAAAGTGCACTCCTCTGCAGTAAATATCAACCTGACTAAGCTAATCTAACTAACCAAATAAGGAATCAGCCTCTGGAGCGTTGTTCTGACACTCCAAAGAGCAATGTACAATGCATTAGCTTCATGTAACATGTAAAGTAAATCTAGCACAATGAAAGTGAATGCAACACCTTTCCTGTCTGTGCACTTGCACTAGTGATGCCTATAGACCACACCATTCAGTCCAAATATCCAATAGAAACATAGATAATACATTGACATTATATTGTCTAAGACATCTGAGCAGATGTTCACTGATTGAAGATAGTTTGTTTTTTTTTTTTTTTTGAATTCATTAACGTCTGCCTGAGGGTGCAGAACCCTATGTAGGACTACTTGTACATGGATCTACTGTCATGCTAATCAATGTCTATGGCTTCTACTATCAATAAGGTAAACCCATTTCAGTTGTGGAATTGATGCGATTCAGGGTGCTGAAGCAGGCAGTCTTGTGAGTGGGGAGGGTAGGTGTTATGATCTCTGGTACACTTGCTACAGTCCGGACTATCTATTTTTACCTATGATGACTCCTGTGCATGACTGATGTGATCTGGCTTGGCAGCGCAGCCTGTGACCAGGCTGCGCTCATACGATACTGCCTCGAGCTCCGTGTGACTGATACTGATACGGCACAGCCCTCTGCTGTGCGCTCTACTTACGCTATTGGCTGACCCTTACCATGACTCACAGGCGTGACCCTATGTCACGCCTAGACCCACACTGCATTGCCATTGTGAATCAGATAGCAGTAGCACATGACCTCTCCTGTAAAGCCTATATAAGGGCTCTAGTTTATGCCAGTCAAGCCCTAAGCTTGACTTAGTTTCGCAATTGACTAAAGTCTCGAATCCCTCGCCTCACTTCCTCTCTCAGACGTGGTCTAGCCCTCTGAGAGCAGTAAGAACTCACTTTGTCTCACACACCTCTCTGAGTTGCTGCAAGACTCAGCTCTGGATCACATCCCTAGATATCATCCCTATCTGGACGCCTACCTACTTCGCACTTATTCTAAGACACTTGATATCCCCACTGTCACGTGGGAAGGAGCTTGCTACCTTCACGCTCAAGCCACTTGCACTCAGTCGCTCGTACACAGGCACATGTTCCCACATCATACTCACATGACACGTCTCGCACATAGTCTCACATCGCACAAGTCATGCTACCGGCCCGTCAAGCCATAACATAAGTCAAGCTTCCTTCACCGTTGTGGATGGTGCGCCACCACACCAGAACTCATCTGAAAGAAGATTATCCTAGACCACCCATGATCCACATGTTCCAGATACTAGCCTCCACCGACGCAGTAGAATTCGTCTCAGGAGCAGTGAAACACGAAACTTGTCAAGAAAGACATGCAGGCTTACACGCATACTTCTGCAGAAGCCAGTACTGCCCATATCACGGCACACAGTAAAAGACTATACCTGGTATAGCAAGGAAGCCTGCACACTTCACAGCAACACTGGACTCCTACGACGAATACCTCCGTCGCCTAGGACACCTCTACGAACAAAAATTCATCCTCGACAGCTGGGGACAACAGATTGACCAAGCAGCAGACCAGCACGAGCTCATTTGCCCTGTTACGTGCATAACCGAACCCACAGAACTTCACCGTTCCCTTCAGATCGAAGTAATAGTCTTTGATCAGGTATACAGAGAGTGGCAAAACGAGTTCAAAGCCCTTGAAGCAGCACTCACCCTTCTACTCCTCATCCAACGCACTGGAGAGACAATGCAGAACCCATAGGTATCGCACACCCGCAGAAGTTGACCCTGACCAACCAGCAGCCGCCATTGCCTGGACTGAAAGACAACTCACTTGTGCACAAAACGACATTGCAAATCACGCACAGGTCTGTGAGTGGACGTGCATAGGAGAATACAGCCCCATCCACCTACTACTGGATGACATCCTTCAAGAAATTGAAGCTTTCGCAAGAGAAATTGAACACATTGTTAACGCCTACTTCAAGGCGGCCGGCTTCCCTTTGTAAAAGAGAAGTAACCCTGGAGATAATCAGAGCTGATATCCAAGAGGACGCACTCACTAGAGTCCCCATTAGGAACAACAATGACCTCCCAGACTACATCAAAGGTGAAGCCTATTGGCGACGCAACCAAGAAAACACCCACTGGTGCTATCATATCTGTCTCTTCACTGCGGTAGGAATTGTTGAACGACCTATTGAGTACATCAACGACGACTGGTACATCCTCACCTTCAATCAAGGAAGCTACATCACCAGCCTCGCGGGACTCTTTGACAGAGAAAGCATCAATGAAACAGGACTAGGCCACAGCTCCCTTAGGCCTGACTCGCCAGAAGCCATCGAGGTAGATCCTCCAAGCACTAACGTGTCCTCCTTCCAAAGCACAGATGAAGGAGAAGAACCCACACCAGGACCAAGTTAACAGACCATCACACCGATAGAAGAGTTCCTTAGCACAGGGCTCCAAGACGTAGCAACGCTACAAGGAAGCAACCTGCTTCAACCAGAGACAGGTGCAACCCCACATTTACTACAAATCGCACACACGGCTACGCAGCCAACAGCACCTCCGCCGATACTCCAACCACCCAACCCACCAGCCATGGCTGCACCAGCGCCAGCAGCAGCCGCAGCACAGACCAATGGACGACTCAAAGGAAAAGAGCCTACAACCTTTGAAGGTGACCATGCCAAAAGCAACAACTTCCTTAGGGAATTCAGGCTCTATAGAATCCTGAACCAGGCTGACGAGAACATGACCAACCCATATGCCAGAGTAGCGCTAGCCCTATCCTTCATCAGAGGACCCCTTGTTGATGACTGGGGGGACGTGCAGTCTGCCAGTCTCATAGAAAAAACCACTCACACGGTCAACAGGATCGCAGAAAATGATGAAGTCCTGTGGACTGCCTTCGAGGCTGACTTTAAAAGCCGCTTCACGGATACAGCCAAGGCCCAGAATGCGTACAACAAGCTCATGGCTCTCCAGATGCAGGGCAATGACATTGATGGGTACATCACATTGTTCAATCACTATATATGGAACTCAAACTGGACGATGGGCGACCAAGGGACCCTCGAAAAGTTTAAAAGGGGACTTTGTCAAGGCATTGCCCTCAGTGTCATGAACTGGGAAAATATCCCAACAACAATCGAAGACTGGCAGGAAGCTGCCAGGAAGGAAGTGCTTAGATGAGTGCAGATTGACGCTGATCTAGGGCCAGCGCCACAGCAAGGACGCTTCATCCTGTGCCCTACCTTCCTTAAGATGCAGAACAAGCCAGCCTTGAAGCCGAGGAATGACGGCTACGCGCCCATGGATGTGGACGCAGCGCAGACAAGCGTGCCGCCGTGCATGGGAGGGCCCCTCACCGATGAGGAGCAACAACAACTCCGCAAAGAAAACAAGTGCTTCTACTGCAAGGCAGTGGGACACACGGCAAACAAGTGTCGAAAAAGGCAAACTGCGAGACCACCGCACACATTGCGGGTCGCAGAAATACAAAAGGAAGAACTCGCACCCAGCAACAGCGCAAGCCAAACTAGCTCCCAGATGGTGACCAGCGATGTCATCACGCAGATACGCTCTATGAGCATGGAGGAACGACGTGGCATCTATGATACCATACTTACTAAAGATTTGGATTTTTAAGGAAGCTCGATCTATCAGCCTGGGACCGAGCTTCGCACATATGTACCATGTACGTGTCTCATCAGAATAGTGTTAACGTTGATATTCTCTTTTTGAACATGAATGGGAAGGCCAAGGAAAAAGCCCTAGTGGACAGCAGGGCTACAGATAACTTCATAGATCAGAAAACGGTGCAATGACTATGCCTGATTCCCCACAAGTTAAAGGAACCGCAACTGCTCTACAATGTAGATGGCACTAAGAATCGCAGTGGTTGTGTAGTGAGCTACTGCAACCTGCTAATATCAAGAAACAAGAATGAAAGTGTACAGCACTTCTTCATCGCCAATCTAGGAAGAGACCACATCATATTGGGCTTCCCATGGTTGCAACACTTCAACCCACAAATCAACTGGACCAAAGGGCAGATTGGAGGCGAGCCCTTCACTGCCAAGATTACCAGCAGATGAGCTCCCGATCCCCCAAAGAACCTAATGAGGTACATGCAGTTGCTAGGAGCTACGCTAAGGACACAACAATGGGAGGAAGGAGACATGCTCGTCCTTTGCATCAACCACACTAACATAGCACAGGAGTGGGCGATCAAGGCCCACCAACAACGCATGGCGCCGACAGCACAAGACGTACCTCCAGAGTACCAACACCACTGGAGGGTATTCTCGGAAGAAGAGGCCCAATGTTTCCCACCAGCACGCAAAGACGACCATGCCATTACCCTAAAACCAGACGTGCCAACGACCCTAGACTGCAAGGTCTATCCTCTCAATCCGCAGGAGATGCTCGTGGCAGACAAGTGGATCCAGGAGCATCTGGAGAAGGGATACATCCAACTATCCAAGTCACCCTACGCAGCACCCTTCTTCTTCATTAAAAAGAAGGACAGATCACTCAGACCAGTACAGGACTACCAAATGCTCAACAGCTGGACCATCTGAGACGTGTACCCGCTTCCAGACATCTCCATGCTGACCAGAAACCTCGAGGGGCACGCCCTGTTTACCAAGTTCGACATCCGATGGGGGTACCATAACATCCGCATAAAGGAAGGAGATCAATGGAAGGCAGTCTTCAAAATGCTGCAAGGGCTCTTCAAGCCAAAAGTAATGCTGTTTGGCCAGTGCAACACACCCAGCACCTTCCAGCGAGTCATGGACCGACTCCTACGACCCCTAAAGCTAAAGTACCCAAGGATGGTCTTTGTCTATATGGACAATATCCTGATCACCACGCCACTCGACCTTGAACTACACCAATGAATCGTGCATGAACTCCTGGACCTCTTCGAAGCAGAGTCATTCTTCCTCAAACCACAGAAGTGCCTCTTCGAACAGTGACACGTTGAGTACCTGGGACTCATTATTGATGGAGAATCGCTTTGCATTGAGTCCAGCAAGCTCACAGGTATAAAGGAGTGGCCCAGAGTCCTCAAAAGTGTCAAAGAACTACGATCAATGCTCAGAGTATTGGGCTATCAATGACCATTCATCCCCAGATTCACAGAAATCGCCAGACCCCTCACCAACCTACTTAAGAAAGGCGTGCCCTTCGTCTGGTCCGACGAATGCATGCAGGCGGTAGATAAGCTGATCAACATTGTCACCAGTGACCCAGTCCTCTGGCAGCCTAGCCCAGCATGCCCCTACGAGCTAGAAGTGGACGCCTCTCAGAACGCAACGGGCACCATCCTATACCAATGCGATGCCCAAGGCAGAACACACCCAGTGGGCTATGACTCGAAGACCTTCACAGCCGCAGAACGCAACTACCCCATATGGGACCAAGAGTTCCTCGCTATTGTGCGAGGCCTGGAACACTCGCGCCATCTCCTTATGGGCACGCAACACCAAGTAGTGGTCGTTACTGACCACAAGAACCTCCAATACTACTGCTCACCGCAGAAGATTAACAGGCGCATTGCGCGCTATATACTGACTTTGGGTGACTATGACGTCACCCTTGTCCATTGCCCCAGCACCAGCAACAGGGCCGACGCCCTCTCACGATGCCCGGACTTCAACGACGCAAGCTCTGACAATGAGGAGGTCATCACACTCCCAGAACAGCTCTTCACCAATGCCGCAGAAGCCGTGGACATGGAGGATGCCGTAATCACCAAACAAAAGGATCACAAAACCACCCTCAGCATGTGGGCAAAGACCTACCCACTCAAATGCTGGCCCAGCGGAGCCTGGTGGCACGGCAGTTGCCTAGTTGTCATGGCAGACAATAGCCTTAGGAGGGGAGTAATTTCCCTTCATCATGACTCACAGACCACCGGCCACCCAGGAATCCTTAAGACATGCCTAATGATCGCACAAAACTACTGGTGGCCCAATATGAAACAGACAGTCCTCACCTACGTCAAGGGATGCACCACCTGCCAAGCCATGAAGGCCAACACGACCAAGCCAGCACCACCCATTGTGCCCATCATCACGGACGCCACAGCCCTACCCTTCAAAACAATAGCCCTAGACCTCATCATTAAGCTCCCCAAGTCACAAGGTTTCGACTCCATTCTCACCATTACAGATCATGACTGCTTGAAGGCAGCTATTTTTATACCATGCAATGAGGCCAGCACCACACCAGAAATCGCCGCACTCTATGCCAAGAACGTCTTCCCACATTATGGCATTCCCCGAAGGATCATCAGTGACTGAGGAACGCACTTCGCCTCACACTTCCCAAAGGAGCTATGCAAGATCCTCGGAATATCGCAGAACATCAGCACGGCCTACCACCCACAAACAGACGGACAATTAGAGAGGACAAACCAGTGGCTCGAGCAGTATCTCCACATCTATGTTAACCACCAACAGAATGACTGGGCCTCCCTACTACCTGTCGCCCAATACACACACAACACGTGGCCCAGCAGCACGACCAAGAAAACCCCGTTTGAACTCCTATTAGGACACATCCCTCACGCCCATCAGCCTCCAAGATCCGAGAACATACCGTCCATCAATGAACGACTGGATCACATCAAAGAAGCCCGCACCACAGCACAGACGGCCATCACTAATGCCCACACTATGGTGGCCAACAGGAAGGGATCCAAATTTAGACCATTCGCAAAAGGACAGAAGGTCTGGCTTGAAGGAAAGAACATCCAAGTCACGCAGCCAAGTGCCAAGCTCACAGCCAGATGATATGGCCCATTCACCATCACCAACATCATTTCCCCAGTAGTATACCAAGTCACAATACCCCCACAGTGGAAACTCTGAAAAGTCCATGACGTCTTCCATGCCAGTCTATTGACCCCATACATAGAAACCCCCGAACACGGTTGGAACTTCAAGGAACCGCCTCCTGATGTGATCAACGGAGAAACAATATATGAAGTCAAGGCCATTCTAGACCACCGCCTATATGGAAAGGTGAAAACCCCTCAGTACTGCATCAGATGGAAAGGATACTCTGCAGCAGAAGACACATGGGAACCGTGCAGCAACCTGAAACATGCGCTAAAATTAGTACTCAAGTATCACTGAGAAAACTCCACTGCAGTCCGAAAAATGCTTATAAGGACCATCCTCAGCTCAGCAGGAACATCACCACTTCGCTCCCTTCGCACCCCATCTCCACCACCAGCCTACTCCACTCTCTCCATGACCACCAATGGCCCACAACAAGTCCAACAGCTCCAAGAGAAAGGCAGCAGCAGCCCTACCAGTACAACCCCTGCGACGACAACCAGCCCTCAGGATGGCAGTGGCACCTGCACCATACAGGTCCCCTTCTCTGCCCGCATACTCACCGTCATTGACAGCGACGAGACCAGCAGCAGCTCAGACGGCGACACCAGCCTGCTCTGTAACTCCTCAGCCAGCCCTCAGCCTGGAGCAGCAGGCCGACCAACTTCTGACAGAAGTTCTCCAGTCCCTAGCCTGCACTCAGACTACACCGACCACCCCCTTAGCGCAGACAACTTCTGCAGAGTATGCAACGCCCCAGTACATATCAGCAATGGGCACGCCACTTGGAGCCCATCAAGAGAGATAACTGTCACAGATGCTCAGCGACTATCACAGCAGTCGGGCACAGCCCCTGGGAATACCACTGCTACCGCCCCCAGTGTGGGCCAGCAGACCACCTACACGACCCCTACGCTGATCCGCAGCTACGCAAACGTCGCCACCGCCGCCCTCAGTCAAGGAGGAGGAGTCCCCATCGTCAGTATCAACGCCCCAGCACCAGTGTTACGGCTTGATGGGCTGTAGCACAGATAAGTGCGCGAGTGCGGATAGTTGCGGAGTCACGCGGGACTCAGTTCACAAGCTAGACCTTTGCGGCAGGTCTAGATCGGCTCTAGAGATGAAGGCGCGTCGTGCGGGCGCAAGCGGGAAGGCCGAAGGTGTCAATTGCGAATCAAGTCGAGCTTAAGGCTCGAGTACTGTACAAGGGGGCCTTTTATACGTAGTATGTGGAACGTCAGAGAAGCAAGGAGAATACTGGACGCGTAAGTGGCACAGACAGCTGACCCACTACTAGAAGGGTCTGGAGAGTAAGTCCAGACGACGTTAGAGGCTAGAAAAGAGTCGATACGCGAATAAGGGGAAAGCGACAAAGGGGGCGCATAGCGACATCATGTATCGTACAGTGATGTCATTGGTCACAAGATATGAAAATTTCCAGGCCGGCAGTCCATCAGTCAAAGCCGTAACACTACTCCCCTCCTAAGGCAAGGCTTCCATGCCTTGATAGCTCCTCTTACTCATAGAAGATATTGAGCCCGACGTCTTCCTCCTCTGCTAGGATGTTGCCATCGCCTTGATCGTCAGGTTCATCCTCGAGGATGCCGTCCCTGCCCAGGCCATCGGACTCATCTCCCAGGGCTCGCAAGATGTCTTGGGCTTGGGTGTGAGTCTCCACCCGAAGTCGCACGGGCAGCGCAGGGGGGATGAAGACAGGAAGTGCGGCCACTTTGTCAGTAGGGGACCAGGGGTCGTGGCGGGCTTCCCCCAAAGGTAGTAGACGAGGGAGGGGAGATAGGGGCGGAGGAGGATCTGATCGAGCTTGGGGGAGATGCGGGAGTAGATGCTAGCATCGGCGATGCGCATCTCCACAAGGCGCCGCTCTTGCGTCATCAGTATGCAGCCTCGGACAAGGCGGGTGTCGCGGTCCAATTGGGCCGCATTATAGTCACTGAGTCTGTGTGGGGAGGATAGGAAGTGGTTGAGTTCGTAATTGGTTTGGATTCTGTCTCGACGATCGAATCCCCGGAGGCGATGGATGTCTGCAAGGACCCCTGGGTCGTCGAGGGCTCCAACGAGTCGGTCTACATGGTGGTGCACGGTGCAGTCTGCTGCAAAGATGGAGACGTCCCAATCTGCGACATCGCGCAGGTGTTTGTCAGGCTGTGGTTTAGCGTAGAGCAGTTCGGCATAGATGGGGGCAGTGGTGTGGAGCTTCCCCAGGATAAGGGGCTCATCAAGGTAGGGGAGTGTGGCGCAGAGGGTGGCAGGGACTAATCCCTTTCCTGTCGGGTCGGGCACAAGGACAGAGTAGCTGTTAGGTTTATCTTGGTCAGGTCGATACCATCGTAGCTGATTGCCATCGTAGCCAGATGGCCCATCCGGTGGACCTCCGCATGGACCTGCGGGGGCCTCACCTCCTCCAGTGCTGGCGTCTCCTGCTCCTCCTTGAATGGTGGTGGCAGCATTGTCTGCGTGGCCCTGGATATCATGGGTGGTGTATTGGATGGGTCCGGGAGAGTAAGAAGGGGAGATGGAGATGTGCGAGGGGGTCGAGACGCGAGATGGGGGGACCGGCGTAGCACCACAGGTGTCGCAGGTTGTTGCAGAGGCTGAGGTGTGCAGTGCAGGGAGTGGAGAATCTCTGCCAGGGCATTCTCTTCCGGGCTGTCCAGATGTATAATATGTGGTGAGCTTGTCGGCGGTGAGAGGGGGCTGCTGCTGAGTCTCGATGCCTGCATCATCCTCGGCCCAGGTCCACGCTGCGTCCTTGGCGAGATCCGCATGGGTGGTCTGGAGGGGGCTTTGGCATTCTTTTTGTGAGCCATGGGTGGACATTCGGATGTGCAGGAGCTGTGAGAGTAGCGTCTTGAGGGAAAGGTATCGTGGCTGCCTGTTTAAGTACCCTCTTCGTATCGCCATGGGGTTTTCTCTATGGAATTGTTGTACCAGATCTGGGGCCCGCACGTTGTCAGCTGGCTCCCACGTGTCCTCAGCGGGAGAGTATCCCTTCCACCTTAGGTGATACTGAAGTTGTCGTCCTCGTCCATGCTGTCTGGATGCTAGCACCTTCTCTACTTCGTATTCCGTTTCTCCTTCGATGATGTCTGGGGGGGGCTCGTGGAAGTTAGTTCCGTGTTCTTTTGTTTCGTTATAGGGCGTAAGGAGGCTGGCATGAAAAACATCGTGGACGTGGCATTGCTTCCATTGGGGTGGTAACGTCAGTTGATAGACAACTGGTGAGAGCACCCTGGAAATTTTAAAGGGGCCATATCTTTTGGGCGCAAGCTTGGCACTCGGTTGGGTGAGCTTAAGGTTCTTCGCATCAAGCCACACTTTCTGTCCGAGTGTGAACGGCTTGAAGTGTCCTTTTCTTATCTTGGCCATGGCCTCTTGCGCTTTTAGGATAGATTGCTGTGCCTGATCCCTGGCTTTTTGTATTTTGTCAATGCGTTCTTGGATTGAGGGCATCTTCTCCGATCGCAGGGGTTGGTGGGCACGGGGAATGTGTCCCATGATAAGCTCAAATGGGGTCTTCTTCATTGTACTACTGGGCCATGCATTGTGGACATATTGCGTGATTGGGAGCCATCGTGACCAGTCATCCTGCTGGTGATTGACGTAAATACGGAGGAATTGTTCTAGCCATTGATTTGTTCGCTCTGATTGGCCATCGGTCTGGGGGTGGTATGCCGTACTGATATTTTGTCATATTTGTAGAACTCGGCATAGCTCCTTTGGAAAGTTTGACACAAATTGGGTATCTCTATCACTGATAATCTTTTGGGGGATGCCGTAGTGTGGGAAGACATGCGTTGCATAGAGTTGTGCGATCTCGGCTGCTCCTATGGCCTTGTGGCAGGGTATGAAGATTGCTGCTTTCGAGCAGTCGTGGTCAGTGATGGTGAGGATACTGTCGTATCCTTGTGAGGTGGGGAGTTTAACGATGAGATCCATTGCTATGTTTTCGAATGGGAGCGCAGCACAGTCTGTAGTGATGGGGGCGAAGGGGATTCTTGGTTTGGTGGTGTTTGCTTTTGTGGCTTGGCACGTGGCGCATCCTCGTATATATGCTGTGACAAAGGTTTTGAGGTCTGGCCACCAGTAATCTTTTGCAATTAGTTGGCAGGTTTTGAGTATTCCTGGGTGTCCTGCCGTGGTCAAATCGTGATATAGGGAGGTCACCCCCCTCTTAAGGGTTTCGTCTGGCATGACGACAAGGCGGTCTTGGTTCCACCACCCCCCTCCAGGGCGGTGTTCCAGGGGGAAGGTGAGTGCCCATCGGGACAGTGTGTCTTGGTGTTGTGATTGTAGTTCGAGGCAGGCCTGTTCTGTTTCTAGTGATGTTGTAGCGAGGAGGAAGAGGGTGTCTGGGAGGGCAATAACGTTGTCATTGTCTTGTGATCCATCTTCATGGTCTGGTCACCTTGAGAGGGCGTCTGCTCTGTTTGTCGCTCCCGGTTTGTGGATGAATACTGCATCATAATCTCCTAGTGTAAGAATGTAGCGCGCAATGCGTCGGTTGATCTTCTGAGGGTGACAATGGTATTGGAGGTTTTTATGGTCAGTAAAGACTGTTACTTGGTATTTTGCCCCCATGAGTAGGTGACGCCAGTGTTCGAGTCCTCTAATGATTGCGAGGAATTCTCTATCCCAAATGGGGTAGTTCCTTTCTGGTTCTGTAAGTGACTTTGAGTTGTAGCCGATGGGGTGTCGTCGTCCATTGGCGTCTCTTTGATACAATATGGCACTGGTGGCGAACTGGGAGGCATCTACTTCCAGCTCATAGGGTTTGTTCGGGTCTGGTTGGTGGAGTACGGGGTCTGTGGTGGCAAGCTCTATCAGTCTTTCAAGGGCTTGTGTGCATTCCTTGGTCCATTGGAATGCTACGTCCTTTTTGAGGAGGTCGAGGATGGGCTGTGCAATTTTTGCGAAGTCTGGTATGAACGCGCAGTGGTATCCTAGGACCCCTATGGTTGATCGTACGTGCTTTACTGAAGTTAGCTTTCGTGGCCAGTCTCGCAGTCCTGCTAACTTGCTGGGGTTGATTCATAGTGTCTCCCCGTCTAGTATCAGGCCTAGGTATTCGACCCTCCTTTGTTCAAATGCGCATTTCTGCGGTTTGAGGAAGAACGATTCTTGTTCGAGTAGGTCTAATACGTCATGGACGATTCCTCTGTGAAGTTTAATGTCGTTTGGCGTTGCTATCAGGATGTCGTCCATATAGACAAAGATCATGCGGGGGTATTTGAGTTTGAGGGGGTGAAGCATGCGGTCCATAACTCTTTGGAAGGTGGCCGGGGCGTTGCATTGCCCGAAGAGCATTACCAGGGGCTCGAAGAGTCCCAGTGGTGTTTTGAAGGCTGCCTTCCATTGGTCTCCTTCTCTGATGCGGATGTTATGGTACCCCCATCTTATGTCAAATTTGGTGAAGAGGGTGTGTCCTTCTAGGCTTCTGGTGAGCGTGGTGATGTCTGGGAGTGGGTATGTATCTCTTATCGTCCATGTGTTGAGGGCACGATAGTCTTGTACTGGGCGTAGGGATCCGTCTTTCTTTCTAATGTAGAAGAATGGTGCGGCGTATGGTGATTTTGAAAGGCAGATATATCTTTTGTCGAGGTGCTCCTTGATCCACTTAGCGAGCGCTTCCAGTTCTTTGGGGTTAAGGGGGTACGTTTTGCAGTCGAGGATAGGCGGTGCGTTTGGTTTCAGTTTGATGGCGTGGTCATCTTCTCTTGCTGGCGGGAAGCGTTGTGCTTCTCGTTCCGAGAAGACCCTTTTGTGTCGCTGGTACTCTTTGGGTACATCTCTTTCTGTCGGCGCTCTTCACTCCTTGTTAGCTTTGATGGCCCATTCTTGGGCAATGTTAACTCGATTTATGACGAGTTCGTCCTCCTCTTCCCACACTCCTTCTTTCTTGAGTCGTGCGTGCAGTGCATAGGCAGTGCTGATGATTTGAATCGCAATGCTCTCATTTGCACTCTTGCGGGCCGCTCGCATTGTTAGTGAGATTTGTTCTTCCTGTTTTCTCCAATTAATGGGAGGGTTGAATTTGTAGAACCATGGGAATCTGAGGATGAAGCGGTCCTTCCCCAGGTTCGTAATGTAGAACCGCTGGACGGCTGCTTGTTGTCCCTTTCTGAGTTCTAAGTCACAGTAGTGGGTGATCTTTCCACTGCGATTCTCCGTTCCGTCGACATTGTAGAGGAGTCGGGGTTTTACTAGTTGGTGGTGTTTCAGTCGCAGTCATCTGGCAGTCCTGCCGTCAATGAAGTTGTCTGTTGCTCCACTGTCCAGCAGCGCTGTCTCTCCGACCTTCCCATGTTTCGAGCAGAAAAGAAACTTGATATTGAGGCTGTTCCTATTGCTAATGTACATGGTACGTAGTTCTGAGGCTTGGTGTTCGGTCGGCGTCCCAAGCCATCCTAAAAATCCGGGTCTTCACTGAGCAGCTGGTCAAATATAGAGTCTCGTTCTTCAATAGTCATGGCGCGGAGCTGGGCCGCTAGATTGTCAGGGGTGGAATGCGTGGCGTTTATAAGGGTAGAGGTGCTGGAGGGTGTTGGGGATGGGGTTCTATCGATTACTTCTGTGGCTCGTACTTGCCCTTGTCCCTGGTTGGTCTTTCGGGGTTTTCGGGGGCATCGGTTAGCTCGGTGTCCCTTCTCTCGGCAGTAGAAACATTTGTTTTCGTCCATCAACTTTTTTCGCTCTTCGTCTGTCAGGTTTCCTCCCAGTCTGGTGGCGTCCACTTCCATAGGGACTACTCCCTGGTTTGGGCGTTGATTAGTGGTGCGTGGGGGGAACGTGGGTCGTGGGAAGAAGCGTGGGCATCCTCCTCCTCCTTGATTTGTCCATGGCCCTGTCCCTGGGTTTTGGCGTTGGTTTGGGTTTGGTCTGAGGTCTGTGAAGATCTGGGCCTGACGGAGCACTTCCTTTCGTGCAGCTTCTTTCCATTGTTCCAGGGTGACAGGAGGGGTTTCTCGGTTGAGGATTCGATAAGCAATGGGTCGGCGGAGGCCTCTTTTGAATCTTTCTAGGCTTCCTCTATCTGCAGGGGTCCATCCTGCTTGGTGTAGGTAGTAGTCAAAAGCTGCGATGTAGGAATTGATGTCGTTTCCTTGCATCGTTAAGGACACGAGTTTGTTGTATGCGTCCTGTTCTTTGGCCGTGTCGGTGAAGGCTGCTATGAAGTCCCTCTTGAATTCCGTCCATAGTGCCTCGTCTGTTTGTGCCAGTGGCTGTACCTGGCGTGTGGTTTTCTCATCCAGTGTTACTGCTTGCGCGTCTACCCACCCGTCCACTTTGGGTCCTCTGATAAGGGAGAGCGCAAGTGCTACTCATCGGTAAGGGATTGTGAAGATTTCGTTTCCTGAGTTCATAATCTGGTAGAGTCTGAATTCTCTCAGAAATGCGTCGCTTCGGCTTCTTGATCCATCAAAGATTGCAGGGGGATTTCCTTTGAGGGAAGATCCATTCCCTGGAGCTGCTGCTGCTGTGGGTTGTGCCATTGCGGCCGGAGGTGGGGGAGGTGGCGGTGGAGGTTGTGCAAGGATAGGTGGGGCTGGGGTTGGTACGGTTGCCGCGGTGGCAATATTCAGCAGGATAGGTGTATCTCTCATTTCAGGTTGTAGCGGGTGTGTTCCTTGAAGGGTCGCAACGTGTTGGAGCCCCTGGCTTAGGAATTCTTCTTGTGGTGTGATGGGTCGTGCCGGGGTTGTTGGTCTGGTGACTGATTCGATGCTTTGTAGAAGTCTGGTGCCAGCAGGGACTTGTTCGATCGCAGTTTCTGGTGGTGGCGGGGGGATGGTAGATGGTCCGGCTGTGGGAGGGTCTACGTCGATGGGTGTTTGTTCCTCTCCTCCTAGTCTAGCGAATCCGTCAGGTAGCTCGTTGTTTCTTTGTGTCCAGTAGTAGTTGTCCCTCCAGTGGAGGGTGTACCACCAATTGTTGATATACTCTACAGGTAGGTCTCGGAGACCGTTGTCTTTGTATTGCACCCAGTAACACCACCGATTGATGTTAAGTTGTGTAGCTCTCCAGGTGGCGCTTCCTTTGATATGTTGGGGGAGGTCGTTGTTGTTTCGGGTTGAGATGCGTACTTCTCCACTAAGAGGGAATGTGGCGTGAACCGCTGCCAGTTTCAAAGATTCTTCGGTATTCTGCGTCTACGGCATTCCGCAGAATGCTGAGTTCAAGGTTCTTTTGTTCAAGGACTAGGTGATGGAGGCTTTTGCGAGTGTGATAGGTGCGGGAGCAAAACCACGCGTGTCGATAGATTCTTCTGTTTAATTCGTATTGTTGCATGTCGACAATCCCTTGTTGAATTAGCAGGTTACGCAGTTGGTTGGATCGGTCCAGTGTTCTGTGCGTCGCGCAGCCTTTGTGCTGCTTCTCGATACTCCTTGTTTAGTTTGTTATAGATTGTCAGTAGCTGGTTTGCTTCCCTATCTAGCTGTTGATGAAGCGACGTCTTGTGTTGTTGGCAGGTGAGGTGGCAGTTGACTCGATGGCTCAGGATGCGGGTTTCCAATTCGTTCCGGAGCTGGCTGAGTTGCTTCTTTTGCTCACCGAAGTTCTCTACGTGTTGTCGTAGTCTTTTGATATCCAGGGTGGGCGGCACCGATAACCGGCAAGGTTATGACTAAGCTTGACTTGTGTTACGGCTTGACGGGCCGTAGCACAGATAAGTGCGCGAGTGCGGATAGTTGCGGAGTCACGCGGGACTCAGTTCACAAGCTAGACCTTTGCGGCAGGTCGAGATCGGCTCTAGAGATGAAGGCGCGTCGTGCGGGCGCAAGCGGGAAGGCCGAAGGTGTCAATTGTGAATCAAGTCGAGCTTAAGGCTTGAGTACTGTACAAGGGGGCCTTTTATACGTAGTATGTGGAACGTCAGAGAAGCAAGGAGAATACTGGACACGTAAGTGGCACAGACAGCTGACCCACTACTAGAAGGGTCTGGAGAGTAAGTCCAGACGACGTTAGAGGCTAGAAAAGAGTCGATACGTGAATAAGGGGAAAGCGACAAAGGGGGCACATAGCGACATCATGTATCGTACAGTGATGTCATTGGTCACAAGATATGAAAATTTCCGGGCCGGCAGTCCGTCAGTCAAAGCCATAACAACCAGGCTACAGCCAGCCCACCAACACCATCGGCTACAATGGTTATTTCTTGCGTTGGCATAGACTTGACGACAACCCAGGTGACTGGAACATTATCCTTGTCCCCGATCACAACAACCGCCTCATCCTGGCCACATACTACGCCCACTTCCCACACTTTGACGAGCCCATCATTCTAGGGTGGCTCACCATGACCTCACCCATCTTCGCTGAGCTGCTATACACCAAGCCCCACGACGACAAACACCTCCCCGCCATCAATGATTGGGACCTCATGCCCCTCAACAGGAACCACTCTCACCGCCACCATATTGACAAGCTGATTGAGGACCTCAGGGACCCAGGACTGATGGCTGACGTGCACAGGTATCGCATTGGCATTCATGCCCTTCACCACCAGCTTGCTGTTGAGTACGCCCACCTTACCCGTCTGCCCACGAGTCGCAATGACTACTCCACCGCTCAATTGGAGCAAGACACCGCCCTTGTGCGCCGCAGCCATGAGTTGCGGGACAAGATACAACTTATCGAGCTGCGCCTCTACGAGGCTGCCATCATGTCATGTATCGGTCTGAAGTTGGACCAGATACTGGTGCGACCCGTCATGCTGCCCCTCGACTACTACCTGCACGGCTGCCCTGCCACCCACCAGACCAACATCATCACCGCACTTCCTGTGCAGATCACTCCTCGCACTCGCCTGAGGCAAGTCTCCCCTCCTCATTGGGTTGTCCCACTCCGGCGCGCGCACGCTGCTCCCCCTGCTTGAATGGCATGGCAGCCATTCCCCCTTAGGAGGGGGTGTACTGTTACAATCTCTGGTACGCTTGCTACGGTCCGGACTATCTATTTTTACCTATGATGACTCCCGTGCATGACTGATGTGATTTGGCTTGGTAGCGCAGCCTGTGACCAGGCTGTGCTCATACGATACTGCCTCGAGCTCCATGTGACTGATACTGATATGGCACAGCCCTCTGCTGTGCGCTCTACTTACGCTATTGGCTGACCCTTACCATGACTCACAGGCATGACCCTATGTCACACCTAGACCCACACTGCATTGCCATTGTGACTCAGATAGCAGTAGCACGTGACCTCTCCTGTAAAGCCTATATAAGGGCTCTAGTTTATGCCAGTCAAGCCCTAAGCTTGACTTAGTTTTGCAATCAACTAAAGTCTCAAATCCCTTGCCTCGCTTCCTCTCTCAGACGTGGTCTAGCCCTCTGAGAGCAGTAAGAACTCGCTTCGTCTCACACGCCTCTCTGAGTTGCTGCAAGACTCAGCTCTGGATCGCGTCCCTAGATATCATCCCTATCTGGACGCCTACCTACTTCACACTTATTCTAAGACACTCAATATCCCCACTGTCACGTGGGAAGGAGCTCGCTACCTTCGTGCTCAAGCCACTTGCACTTAGTCGCTTGTACACAGGCACATGTTCCCGCATCATACTCACATGACGCATCTCGCACATAGTCTCACATCGCACAAGTCGTGCTACCGGCCTGTCAAGCCATAACAGTAGGGCAAGATCTCCCCATTAAACCTTCATCCTTTTCTTGCCTTTGTGATCTTGAGGGCTAGTGGTAGAGTCTTTAGGTCTGGTGGGAGATGTCAGTGGGTGCTTCTTAAGTGTGGTGGCCTGAGTCAGGGTTCCTTCCCCCATTTCAGCATCTACTTGGTGTTACAATTTCTTACTTACTTACTGTATGACCAGGGCGAGGGATAGTGACTCATGACTCAGTACTCACTAGGCAGTTGATTCACATGTGTACAAATACTTAAAGTAGCAGCAAGGGGTGAGGTGTGACTCAAGCTTGATCTTTTGTACCAATACTAGCCCACAGATTCAGTCTCCCTTTCTACTTGTGCATCATGACTCCTCAGAGCAATTCTCTGACATTGGATCTCCGCACCCTCTCCTCTTAACAAGAGACTCGGGGTACAGGAGCGATACACATATAGGCTACATGTAGCACTTGGGCTAAGAAGCCAGGGAGGGGGGGTATTGTGGAAGGGGGGTGGGCTGGTTTTGGGGGCATCTTTCTCCAGTGTTTAACTTTGGCACAGACACCAAAGGCATACAGCTGGCAGCTGGTGAGAATGTCCCTACTCTTGCTGCCATCTGGGTCCTCAAATGTCATGACAAGGGAGGAGGCAGAGCCTATGGTATGAGTATTAGGTGAGCAAATCCAGCTGGGTTTTTGTGTTATCTGTAGGTGATGCATAGGTGGGGTTTTCTAGGGCAAGTCATGAGTGCAGTGTGGCACTCATCTGGTGTCATGGCACCTGGCCTTCAGTGACACCTGTTGGAACTCTGTTTATGAGGATTCTGGACCACTTTACGTTGGCCCTGATGGGGAGGGGTTGCCCAAACTCCTCAGAGTCTGGGGTTACACTTAGAAGCTCAAAAAAGTGAGCTTTGATATAGGAGGATGCAGCAAGAAGTTGCTGCATGGTGTTTGAGCTGCCTCCTGTGAGTACAGTATCGGACCGTTCCTTGGGACAGCAAACTTGTTACAAATTCCTTGATCGTAGTCTTTGTTCTTTCTGCTGACGATGAATGCTGATGGTAAGCAGTGGCGGTGTGCGACCTAGAGTGAGCTAAGTATGCTACTCAGCATGATAGTTGATCTTGAAGGGAGTTCCTAGAGCGCCTTGAGTGCTACCCGATGTGGTAGTGCGCTAACGGTGAGCTAAGTCGAATGCATTTGACTTAGAGGCTATGTGGCAGAGTGCAAGACTGCTGCTTGGATTGCTAGAGGCGACACTAGTTGATGAGGGCGATGAGCTGAGAGGCTTCCTCAATGTGGGAGAAGATGAGCGAGGGATCGAGCAAGGGATGTCAACTAGAACTTATGCTGTATTCCTCAAGAGTGTCTATGAGGGATGTTCAACAAAGTCTAGGATGGGGACTTCCCACCGAAGACTGTACATCTTATATACTCTAGCTAGGCTGGGTCCAAAGCTGAGAATCAATCTATCTTTAGCTCGTGCTGGTCTGTGCATGAGCTAGTGAGTCACTAGGCTGTATTGTATCAGTCACAATGCTGTATTGTAATGAGTCATGGTGCGTATTAATAGTAACCGGATCATGAAGGCTATGAGGGGTGGTACTTCCTGTGTGTCACAGCGTTACCTGTGTGTCACAACCAATGCTGGTGCTGTGCTTGATGTGACGCTGTGCTTGCCTTGGCATCACTGCATGTGATGCGGTGTTGCTGCAGATGTGACTCCTTCTGACTCCTGTCCTATAGATAGGTCTTGCTGCGGCAGATCCCATCTGGCCAGGGATCTCCTGGAATGGTCTAGAAACCCTATGACAGAATGCTCTACATCATAGGTCGGGTGGCGTTGGGCCAGTCAGGCCAGGTCTGATACCTTTTGCTGATGTCAAGCTGGATACATGCTACGGCTTCATGACTTGGTCTTTGGCTTGGCTTGTTCATGCTGGGGTTAGGGTGAATGGTTGTGTTAGATCTGAAATCGTAACAAAACTGTACTTGCGAAATTTCTCAATAAAATTGGCCTTTTTTTCTCAAGTAATTTTATTCATGCCATGAGGCATGTTCTAAGGAACCTGTAGACCATTTTTTTGTGATTTTACAAGCTCTGATGGTGGAGCTAGACTCATTCCAATGATTGTACCCAAATGTCATGTTACCCCACTCCTTTGGACAACATATGACATCTGTCACACTTTTTCGAAATCGCATGTCACCACAGTGTGTGCTGCCACATCACCTTCAACATGCCCCCTCAGCCTATGCTGCACTTCTTCATCACTCTTGGGGACCTGGTGTAGAGGCTATATGCATGCCAGTGGTGTCTTTGTTGTGGGTAATGGCTTGCATGATGGCATGTGGTAAGTGTTCTGAGTTTTCCTATTTTTGTGTGTTTTGCTAAATACTGACACTTCCTTCACTCCTTTGTAGTTGTGGGGCCACCTCATGGATGTTTCTGTGCTCAAGAGCACATGTTTTTCCTTCAAAAATTGGTCTTGACATGGCGGTGTCAGTGTGGGCATCAGAGGCTGCTGCCCAGCTGCAAGGCCCAGATGCCCAGTGCCCACAATGACAATGGGCCCACAACGATGGTGACAGCACTATGACGACTGTGACTGTGATGCTTTTGGCTGGCCATTGGCATCATCAAATTTCTCACTGGAGCAATTGGGGGGCAAGTGTGCTGATTGTCATTATTTTTCAAACTGCTGCAGACAATGCCTTCAACCTTGACACCAGTAGTAAGTGATATTATTTGTATTGTAGCATTTGGTGTAGTCCCTGATGACTGCAACCATGACCCAGCAGTGGGTCATGCCCCCTGGAGCTGTGACAGTGGGTTCAATAACCTTGTGTGTGCGACGCTTTTTGGGAACAATGAGAAAATGATAGCATATTTGTGATTCTGTTATGACAACGGGCCTTCTGCTGCTTTTGGCACTCTTCTGCCCTGTGAACTCACCCATTGAACTCAATTATGTTGCTGTCACCATCACTACTCTCCGATGCATTGTCTTCATCTTTCCCACTGGCACCATCATTTTCCCTGTCCACTTCCTTCTTGACATCCACCTTCCAAGGTCGAACTGGCTTCTTGGGCAAATCACAGACCTTCACCCCTTTTGTGTGAAGCTCTGCACACTTGGCCTTCCACACCTCAACTGCAGCTGTGTGTGTAACACTTTGCTCCTCCCATAGCTTTGCAATGGCTTCATTTCTTGTCTTTTGGGTTGCTGCATTCACCTTTCATGTGGCTTTGGCTGCCTCCTTGGCCTTCTTCTCTGCATCGGCATTGATGTGCTTCTCATGGAAATTATCACCAGTCAAATGTTGGCCCTTCCCTTCAGGAAAAAGCTTGGTTTGGCCATCTTCCTTCGCCTTTTCCTTTGTCAGCAAGACCTCATTCAGCTTTCCCAGGTGCAGGTTCTGGATGACTAGCTGTGCCTGAGCACCTGCAATTACGCTGTTCTTCACCTCGTCCTGGATCTTTGCGATCCTCAAGCTTTCAGTAAGCCTATCAATCTGTGCCTGCATCTCTTCCTTTGTATCCCCTCCTGTGGCTCCGAGGAGAGACCAATCTGGTTTCAGGAGAGTAGAGGTGCCCTCAAGAACTGGTGGCGTGATTGGTTGTGATGAGGTAATTCTGATACCATCAACGAGAAAAGAGCCTGATAAACTTGAAGCCAGTGTAGATCTCAAGATTGCACCTCGCTTTATAGGTGTAAAGAGTCCAGGATCAATTAAAGAATCAGGTGTCTCAGTGTGTTGAGTGGTGTGTCGTTGGGGTGTTTGAGTCCCTGTGCCAGAAGGTGTGTGATTGTTGGTAGTTGTAAGGATGTCTACCTGTGGCTGATAGTGGAAGACAGCCATCACTCGCTGCACAGGACTTGATTGTGGAAGCAGGAATGTGGCTATGGTGGATGTTGTGAGACTTGGAGCCATTTGCTTTCCTGTAATGGCTTTGGGGTTGAATGGAAAAATACCTGTGACATGAAAAGCTGCTCAAATGGTGTCCTCCATAAATGCTTTCAGGTAGGCCTTTCCAAAAACCTCTGCGAAATCTCCTTTCTTAACCTCTCATCCCATTTTCTGCTCATGTGCCATGATCTCCTCCTTCCAACTTTCTTTCATCCTCACAAAACAGACAATGTCAAGTCCCTAGAGGGCATGGGTACAGTGAGGGGGATATCCAAGGATGATAATGCTGTTTTCCTGAGCAAAAGTGAGTAGTTCAGGGGTATGGTGTGAACTGTGGCCATCCAGTAACAAAACTCATGTCTCCCCAGCTGCCTTGTCTTGGGTCTGTCAGTCAAAGTCTTTAACAATTCACTCCACGGCAAGTTCTCCATCAGTCCACCCATTTTCTGAGTACACAAATCTAGTTCTGTTTTAGGCTGGGGTGATTTTATTGAAATAAACAGATAGGCCTACAATGCGTTGGAGACATTGTTCTCCCCCCATGTTACGCTCAGCCTTGGGCGTTCTAAGTGACTTGCTTATTGGTGACTTGGTTCAGCCCAAGTCCTGCTTCGTGGTGGTGCTGTGTGCACTGTGGATGTTTGGATAAGGTTCTTCTCTTGTTTATAGTGGCACAAGATGTAGGCCAACAGAGGTGCACTAATGCACAAGTGGCGCAAGCACAGGGGAGTGCACAAGCGCAAGGGGTTCAAGACCAAAGGTTCCCTGAATACAAGGGAGGGGGAGGAGGGGATAGAGCAAAGAGTGGAGTGTACTGGTGGTCCTTGAAGGTCTATTCTGGTTCATTCTAACCTTGGGGTGCTTCCCACTGCAGGGATTCCAAGGGTCAAGTAGGCTGTATTGTGAAGAGGTCGAGTCTGTCTGCTACAAGACAGAAATGCATACTACTTATAGTAAACTAGTCAGGCCCCTATCAAGAGGGATGCGTAAGTGTCAGGGCATAGGGCCCATGTTGTCATAAGAGTCCAGAGCACACGCCATAAGGGCGCGGCAGCGTTCTAGTTCAATCTGATGGATGCACATACAGTATGATGTCAAGGGTCAGTCCGGATGTCCAATCAGCTAAGAGTCCATTATCGTAAGGACGCGCGGCCTGCATCCACGCCAGAACACATCTGGACTACACCCTAGGTCCTAGGGAACACGCCTTCAGCATGCTGTGATGTGCCGAGGTGATGTGCTGCACGCCTGCACCTGCAGGTGCCATGTGGGTACCACAACCATGCACTCATAGCATGAGGCTAGGAGCTCCTTCCTAATTAGTCCAGTTCAATGTCCATACCAATGTCCATAGTGTAGCCAGTCTGCATTCAATGTAGGGCCTCCCAGGGAGGTCCTGACTCCATCCTTGTCTTGTCAGGTAACCAGCCACAAGTCCCAGAGACCACGTAATGGCTGGGTCAGTGCGTAAAGGCAGTGCAAGCATAACACCCCATTTCTTCATGAAATTGGTGCCCTTAAAAATAATTGTAGGCTCCAAGGCAGTTCCATCTGCACAGATGGTCACAATTGCTGTTACATTTTCACGGTCTGCACCCCCTTGCTTGTGCTAAATATGATTGCCTTGATGGCCAATTACTCTCTGCCACCCTGCAACAGAGGGGGGAAATCCACTTTCATCCATTCCATAGACATTGTGTGGCAGTATATTTTTATCATGGATGAATTCTTTTACAAGTTCAAACCAGTGTTTGACAATCTGAGGGTTCATGGCTTGGGCCCATTTTGAATCCAGAGGCTTTCTCCAGTGCATCTGCAGCTGGTTGTAATGGCATTCCACAAATTGGTCAGTCCAATTCTTGCCAACTGGTTGGTATTCAGAACCAAATTGGGCCTCAAGAAGTGAATTTGCATGGCTTGTGAGCTGTGGGTGTGTGAGGGGAAATCCATGATCTGAGCATACTAGTGTGTAATTCACCTGAATATCCTCATCTGTGGGAGGCACCTTCTGCTTGAGTGCATTAAAAGCACTCATGAATATGTGACCACAGTGGTGGTTGTTAAGTGTGCTCTTTTTCACATTGAATTGAAGGGCAACATCATGGAGACTGTGATGTTTCTCCTTGGGCTTGGATTGCTCATAAATGTAAGCCTCCAAGGCAAGCTGGAGGTGGTGGCTATCAGAACACATGGCTTTCCGTGTTATGCGTAGGGCCCACGCGTATTGTCTAGTCACGCTTAGGCGGGTAAGGCCTTCGGATGTAGAAGAGAGTTTGAGGAATCGCCTTAAGGAGTGGTGATGCACATGTAGAGGAGGGAGATCACGGTTGGCTAGTATTGGTACAAGAGAACTAGCTTGGGTCTTGGTGTATTGTACAGTAGGATCTTATATACATACAATGCATGGGAGTCTCCTACTCAGTCAGTACTCGAGTCACATGCAGTCACTGGCCCTCGCCCTATCGGTACAGGAAGATGAAGGTAAAACAAAAGAAAGAAGGAAAACGTAACACTACCCCCCTGCTAGGTCTGAAGGCACCTCGACTTCACTTAGTCGAAGTACTGTGTCACCTCCTCGTTCCCCGTCTTGATGTCCGGCACTGGTGACACAATCTCTCATGGGGGAACCATGACAGGCTCTGGGGTGAAGGGGTGCCCAGTGTACTGTAGTCTCATGCAGAGCTGCTCTTGCGCTTCCCTGTCGATGTCGATGATGGTGATCCCATCTCCCTCGAGTGTCCTCGCCTGCTCCTTGAGGTGATTGAACACCATCCTGTATGCATCACCCACTTCGAGTCGATCCACTGACTCTAGGAACTCCATCTGTTGCGCAGTGTAGCGGTTACACACTAGTAGCTCCTGTTGCTGTGCTTTTGCGAGGGCTCGTTGCGCTGTAGAGAGTTCCTGGCAGCTTTGGTACATTTCGTGGCCGAGATGGCAATACCACATGATCTCCCCCTGTAGGAATGGGTCCTCAAGCTCCTGCAGCACGCGATCAACTAGGTGTGTGAACTCGCCATTATCTTCGAGTATGGCCTGTTTCCCAACTGTGAGTGGGGTGTGGTGTCCTGCGGTGGGTTTGGCCTGGAGAGGGATCATGAATACCGGCTGCCCTTTGCCCATGGTAAGCCGGGCGTGCGGGTGGTCGCAAAGCATATGGTAGTGGATGTATTTGGCTACTCTCTTCTTCCTGGTTGCATCGACAATAGGTGAGGCGACTCAGTATTTGCTCCTCGATTTATTCTTTACATAAGGTACCCCTGGGTGTGCGAAGGGGAATACCTTATTGATGAGGTCGTCATTGGCAGGGAATAGTAGCAGTGGGTGTGGTTCTTGGTACATGCGCGACAGGAGAGAGCATGGTGCTTCCGTTGGGAGGGGGGATTCAGAGCGAACGTGATAGGAGGGAGAGTGGGTCCTTCTGGCGAGCACGGTCAGGACAGTGAGTCCCTCCTCGTACTCCACCAGTTCCTCCAAGTGGTTGGAGGGAGTGGGGATAGGAGAGGGGGTGTGCGAGCCTCCATGGGGGTCAACTAAGAATGAGAATCTCATAGGGTTAAATAAACTAGTGCGGTAATTCGTAACGTTGTCCTGTACAGCATGGTAGTGTATAATATCTGGGTCAGACTGCGCGTGGTACTCAGCTTCAGGGTTCATCGACGGCTTTCCATTTACTCCATTGTACACAAACTTGTCCTTCATGACTACTATTGACGTGGCTGTGGTGAATGGCTCGCTTTCAATCTTTTCCTGGAGCCAGGACACAAGGCAGAGCAGGTACTCCCCTGCTGCCACGCAGTGGGTGGCTGCTGCTTGGTTTGCTTGGGGGAAAAACTTCCAGAGGCGTTTGAGGTGATATTGGATGTCGGGGTTGGTGTCAGTCTTTCATTCGATATCTTGTTCTCTGGTGACGATGTGCGCCATTTTCGCTGCAACCTTGTACGAGTTGCGGAGTTCTTCGAGGTGGGTCGCCATCATCCCAGAGAACCACCTTGTCTTAAGGTAGTCCTTGAGATTGTTGGCTGTGGCGAGTGGTGGAATGGGGGTGTTCAATTTGAGCATAGGGGAGTCTGGGACCGAGATGTGATTGGGAATGGAGATGGTGGGGGACACCGGTTGTGAGGGATAGGGAGTGTTGGTCATGGTGTACTGATGGTATTGTTTTAGGGTGTAGGTGTGTCTGAAGGGGATTTTAGTAAGGGTGGCTAGGGCGAGGAATGCAATGGAAAATTGAATGTGGGTGTTGGTCATTTGTCAGTTGTGGGGAATTTGCCCCCTCTTAAGGTGTGCGATGTCTCAGCACTCTTGTCTGTTTGGGTGCATTTGGATTCTGTTTGTGAAAGTTTGCGATCAGGTCAGGTGCATGGAGATCTTGTCATGGGACCCAAGAATCTTCTGATGGAGGGAACCCTTTCCATCGGACTCTGTATTGGAGAGTTTTCCTTTGTCCAAAGAGTTGTGATTGGATGATCTTTTCTACCTCCCACTCTGGTTCTCCTTCGATGATATCCGGGGGTGGTCTTTTGTAATTGTGTCCATGTGCCTCTGTTTCCTTGTAGGGTGTGAGGAGATCGATGTGAAACACTGGATGAATGCGCATGGATCTGGGCAGGCCTAGGCGATATGTCACTGGAGACAGTTTTGCGGTGATTGGGAATGGGCCATAACACCTTGGTGCCAATTTGGTTGTAGGGTGGTGGGTTTTCAGGTTGCGCCCTTCAAGCCACACTTGGTCCCCAATTTCATATTGTTTGAATGGGGGTTGTTCTGGCCTGGTCTGGAATGCCTGTCATGCTCTATCCCATGCTTCTCGGATCTTTTCCAGGCGTTCCTGAACTGTGGGAACGTCGGATTCTTCCTGAGATATGGGTATGGTTGGTTTTGTCCCAAACAGGAGTTCGTGTGCGGTGACCCCAGATTTGTCATGGGGCCACGAGTTGTGGACATATTCAGCCAGGGTCAGATATTGTGACCATGTGCTTTGGTCATCTGCAACCCATAGCCTCAGGTATTGTTCGATCCACTGGTTGGCTCGTTCACTTTGTCCATCTGTTCGAGGGTGGAATGCCGTGCTGACATTTTGCTGAATATGGAGTAATTGGCATAACTCTTGTGTGAAGTTTGACACAAATCTGGGGTCTCTGTTGGAGATTATCTTCTGGGGTATTCTGAACCATGGTACTAGGTTTTGGAAGTAGAGCGTGGCCATGCCTTCTCCCGTAATATTGGTGGTGCACAGTATGAATTTTGCCGCTTTGGAGCAACCCTGGTCTACGATTGTGAGGATGGCGTTGTAGTGTCTGGACGTGGGCAGGTCGGTGATAAGATCTATCGCCACGGTCTGGAATGGGCCTTGGTGGGGTTCTACTGGGAACATCTGAAGTGGTGCTTTGCAGTGATGCGTTCGAGGTTTGTTTTCTTGGCATGTCGTGCACCCTCGCACGTATTGGGTGGCGAACTCATTCATATCCTCCCCTTGGTACTCCTGTTTGAGGAGATGTTGTGTGTTGGCAATGCTGGGGTGTCCCGCTAATGGGTGGTCATGGTACCTCCAGAGGATTTTTCTTCTCTCCTCTAGGGGTTCTGGGAAGAGGAGCTTTGCAAACATCAGCAAAAGGTTCAGTGTACTTGATGGGTACTTGATGTGACTTGATGCACATCAAGGC
>QLOS01000402.1:0-16615 GCA_003313725.1 Russula sp. MG48 | reverse complement strand
TGTCAGGTAACCAGCCGCAAGTCCCAGAGATCGCGTAAGGGCTGGGTCAGTGCGCAAAGGCAGTGCGATCGTAACATTACCCCCTTCTTAAGGTAGTTGTCCACAACGTCGTAGGTAGGCTTGGTGGCCCTAAACCTAATGTTGAGTTCTTCTTTGGTTGTCCACAACGTCGTCCCAAGGGTTGTGTCAATGGCAGTTTAACTCCTCTTGCCTGGAGGGCTTGGTTCTTCGTGACAGTTTATCTCCTCATGTCAGGAGGGCTTCATCTTTCCTCTCCACTCTTGGCTGGTCTTCAGTCTGCAGGCCTTCATCCGCCTGGTGGTTGCCTGGACTTTCTGTTGCCGCCTGACCTCCACCTGGAGTGTAGAGCCTTTGCTACTTGGGGCCAGTCTTGGTGGGTTGCTTCTGCGCATGCACTAGTGCGCGCACGAAGATCCTTCTAAGCCTTTTTACACCATTGCTTGGGGTGTCCAGTATGAACTTCATGTCTGCTTGTTCGCTTCTTTTTGTGGGTTACCGCTCCCCCAGGCCTCAAGTCTGCCTGTACGGTCAATAGCGCCTTCCAGACGCAGGGGTTCTTCTTGGCCTTTCATTGGTGATGGTTTCATATCCTAACCAAGGGTACGAAGCCAGCACCATCTTCCAGTCATCTTCTTCTTGGCTTCAGTTTTGCGCCATGACCAGGGCGACTTCTGCATTCTTGGCCTCAGTTTTGCGCCATGACCGGGGCGACTTCTGCATTCTTGGGTTTCAGTTAGAGTCCTCCCCAGGACTTCTTCTAGCAGTTTAACGTTGCTACTGAGGACGTCTGTCTTCTGTTTCATTCATATGCACCGCTCCCCCAGGCCTCAGTTTTGCCTGTACGGTCACTAGCACCTCTCTCAGGTGCAGGGGTTCTTCTAAGCCTTTTTACACCGCTGCTCAGGGTGGTCTGCATTCTGTTCTGTTCGGGTTTCATGTTCTTGCCGCTCCCCCAGGTCTCGATTATACCTGTACGGCCAGTAGCGTCTTCCAGACACAGGGGATCTTCAAGCAGTTTAACGTCGCTACTGAGGACGAAGGTTCTTCCCTAGTTCTTGTCTGCACGAAGCAAGACATCCCGCAAGTCTGCATTGGTCTTAGACTTGGGATCCAAGAAGGGTCGTAGGCGTTGGTACGCATTCAGGTCTGCCAAGACCTTGCCTGCAGCGTGCACCTCTTCTTGTGCATCTGCGACTGCATTCCATTCTTCTGTGGTGCCCTTCATAGTGGCGTAGGCTGTGGTGGATCCTTCTGCATATGTGGGCGGGGTGCTGCATCGTTCCCGCACTGTTCTATAGACTGTGACCCAGTCTCTGCACTTCTGCCTGTATTCTTTGATTGCGCCAATGATGCGCGCACTTCCCAGTTGTCTGGTGGATCGATCCACCTCGTACTTGTAGGTCTCCACTTCGTCGAAGACTACTTGTTTTTCCCAAGAGAGCACAGGTGTTGCTACTCTCTTGATCACTGGTTCTGGTTCTTTGGGTGTTTCTTGGGCTCGCTGCTTGCCCTTGTCTGCTGTCATGATTCTTGTGGTGCGACATTGCACCGTGTCAACTGTGTCCACTTCTTTACCCTTCCCCTTGGCTGGGGAGAGTGTCCAGTCGCCTCCTAGGACCGCGGGCACGGTCCAGTCAAAGTCTGGGTTGAAGGATTCAAACCAGGGGAAACCAAAGATCATGCGGTCTCCTCCTAGCTTCGTAATCAGGAAGGGGAGGTCTAGTTTCTTGTCCCCTTGCTTCACTGTCATGATGGCGGCGTGCATGACATTGCCTCCAATGTTTGCTGTGCCATCCACATTCTCCACTCGCTTTGGTTCTGTCAGGGGTGTGGCGTCCATGCCAATTCGTTCAAAGGTGTCTTGGTCAATAAAACACCTGGTGGCACCACTGTCCACTGTCGTCTGTATCGTCGTAGTCTTGTCTCCCTTGCATACATGCACAGGGATCTTCAGGCTGTTGGGGTCCTCTAGGCGTGCTCCAGAGATGCGCTCACACTTCTCTTTGCCTTCCCAGGCAGCTCTTGTCTTTGGCAGTTTAGCCTCCTGCTGAGGAGGTCTGTTCTTCTTTCCTGCGCTGTACTCACTGCGCTCAGATAGTTTAGCCTCATATCTAGGAGGTTGTTCTGTGCATCGCACTGCAATGTGGCCTTTCTTGTTGCACTGGAAGCAGCGTCCCTGCTTCATCTGCATTGCTCGGAAGACTGTCTGCCAATTTGATGCATTTCCCATGGCCTCCCATTGGCCACCAGTAGGCCATGACGTCGTGGGGCCCATGTCTGAGGTGTTGTCTAGGGTGTTGAATGCCCAACGTTTGCGTGTGGGCCCTGGTTCCTTTTTGATTGTCTTTCTGGTTGGTTTCTTGCATATCAGCAACTTCTTCATGAGTTTCTTCTTTGCCCCATTGCTCAGGGCCTGGATGCGTGCATAGAGGTCCTCTACCTCTTCTGCTTCTTCTTCTTGTTGCTGGAGGTACTCCCTCCATTCTGTCTTGGTCTTTCCTAGCCGTGTGGCTCTGCGCACCGCCATAGGTGCCATGGTTTTGCCTACGCGCTCTGTGCTGTAGTGTTCCTTCTGTATGTTCTGTGCTTTTTTGGTGACCCTAGCACGGTCCACCCTTTCTGTGTCGTTCTGTCTTCTTTCGTACACCTTGTCCCAGGCTGCGTCGTCTGGTTCTCCTTCGTCTTCTTCTTCTGTGTCGCTTCCTTCTGATTCCTCTAGGAAGGCATCTTTGAACTCATGGATGAAGTAATCCCAGTTGGCTTCATCCGTGTCGTGGTAGGTGTTGTTATCCACCCAGTTATACATAGCGTCCACCCAGTCCTGTATATGCGCACCACGCATATATGATAGGGCCAGGTAAACACGCTTTGTAGGGTTTTTGATGACGTCTGAGTTCTTCTCTTCTTCACAGTACACTGCAAACTTAGCGATGAATGTTTCTGCACAGCGAGGGTTCCCATTGAACTCTGGGATTGTCGTGGTAGAGGAGAGGGGTGAGGGGATGTCGGTAGGAATGGGGATGAGGGTCATAATGGGTTCTAGGTGTGTAGGTTTTTGTGTATCGTCTGGTAATGCTGTGGTGCAAGGTTGTGGTCGTCCTCCACTCAACCTAAGGTCTATGCCTCTCTAGTAGCGTCTGTATCAGGTTCAGCTGCTCCTGATGCTTCCTAGGCGTTCTGGTCTCTGGTGTAGCTTGTGACCTAGCTTCAGACAGACTCGACCTAATGTTACGCTCAGCCTTGGGTGTTCTAAGCGACTTGCTTATTGGTGACTTGGTTCAGCCCAAGTCCTGCTTCGTGGTAGCGCTGCGTGCACTGTGGACGTTTGGATAAGGTTCTTCTCTTGTTTACAGTGGCACAAGACGTAGGCCAACAATGGTGCACTAATGCACAAGTGGCGCAAGCACAATGGAGTGCACAAGCGCAAGGGGGTTCAAGACCAAGGTTTCCCTGAATACAAGGGAGGAGAAGGAGTGATAGAGCAAAGAGTGGAGTGTACTGGTGGTCCTTGAAGGTCTGTTCTGGTTCGTTCTATCCTTGGGGTGCTTCCCACTGCAGGGATTTCCAAGGTTCAGTAGGCTGTATTATTGAAGTTCTGTAGGCTGAAAGCCAAGAGGTCGAGTCTGTCTGCTACATGACAGAAATGTGTACTACTTATAGTAAACCAGTCAGGCCCCTATCAAGAGGGATGCGTAAGTGTCAGGGCATAGGGCCCATGTCGTCATAAGAGTCCAGAGCACACGCCATAAGGGCGCGGCAGTGTTCTTAGTTCAGTCTGATGGACACACGTACAGTATGATGTCAAGGGTCAGTCCAACTGTCCAATCAGCTAAGAGTCCGTTATCGTAAGGACGCGCGGCCTGCATCCACGCCGGAACACGTCTGCACTACACCCTAGGACCTAGGGAACACGCCTTCAGTGTGCTGTGATGTGCCGAGGTGATGTGCTGCACGCCTGCACCTGCAGGTGCCATGTGGGTACCACAACCATGCGCTCGTAGCATGAGGCTAGGAGCTCCTTCCTAATCAGTCCAAATCAATGTCCATACCAATGTCCGTAGTGTAGCCAGTCTGCATTCAATGTAGGGCCTCCCAGGGAGGTCCTGATTCCATCCTTGTCTTGTCAGGTAACCAGCCGCAAGTCCCAGAGATCGCGTAAGGGCTGGGTCAGTGCGCAAAGGCAGCGCAATCGTAACAACCTGCGCGCTGTCCCAACGTTCAGAGCATGCGACCTGCCAGTGCGTACGTTGCGCTTCGCCGTCTCCCAGTCAATTAGGGTGCAGACGACTCTACTCTTGATTCGGAGCTGAACCCACGGGTTTCAGAAATCTCGAAATCGAGACTCAGATCCGTATGAGTTTGTTCCCATGGATGAACCATCCACTCACGGCTGGAGTCGGGTGGGGTTTCCCACAACTACCAACCGTCGCTCACTCATCCACGTAGCTAACGAAGACTTTATTTTAGGCATCACAAGTTCACAATGCAAGTGCAGACAGGAAGGTAAGTAACATGTTTATATACAGTTACTAACTATATGTTCCAACTTCCACTGTCTTCCAGGTAGTCAACATGACAGTGGTGGCAGCGACAACGACAATGGCAGCTCCGGCGCGACGGTGGCTGCAGCAACTGCAGCAACGATGACGACGGCAGCTGCAGCAACCGCAGCAACGACATCGGCGGCAGCTGCAGCGACCACGGCGGCGGCAGCTGCAGCACCAACCGCAGCGGTGGCAACTGCACCAACGGCGGCGACAGCGCGACGGCTGCTGCAGCTGCAGTAACCGCAGCGACGACGACAGCGGCAGCGGCAGCAACCACAGCGGCGGCTGCAGCACCAATGGCAGTGACGACGCGATGGCGGCTGCAGCTGCGGCGGCAGCAACAGCAGGGGATTCCTCTTTTTTCATTCATTCAATCTTGTAGCTACAATATTTAGAATATTTTGTACTACAGTACATACATGGAACAATAGAATAATCCCTCCCCCAACCTATGAGACTGCGTGAAAAATTGCGGATCATGGATCTGATCTGTGGGTTCCGAAATCCAAACCCAGATTCGTCATGAGCCGTGGGAATCGAGTACTCGGATCTGCGGTTTGAGTTTCCCATGAGTATTTTGGCGACTCAACCCGGACTCACTCATAAAGAGCTGGAGTCGTGCTGCACCCTACATGTACTATCACGTGTTATGGCTTTCAAAATACCAGAGTGTTTCAAAACACAGTTTTTGAAAAGATCGCCGCAACAAATTAGCTGATCTTTGCTTGGATATATCACCAATATACTATCCAATCATAGACCACAAGAACGATTGAGCAGTTTCCTTGTGGTTGCTTTGCGATCTTGCTGATATTACAGTGGAAAACATAAAACTGTTGAGGGTTCGAGCATATCTCAATGCAGTACCGTAAAACTTTCAGGGTATAAACTACGTATACTATTCGAGGCTCGTATGAATTTTTATGGCATCCAGAGCAACAGGAGGGGAGATACAGACAAAAGAGTGAATTTGCATGACAATGTGATTTCGGCACCCATCAGATTTCAAAGTCCACTAACTTCGTGTCACATGTCATGTCCGAGTCGTGTTACTTGGCTCTGAGTCTGCTGTATGCTGTGAAGGCCTTGCAGCATCATCGCATCTGCGGCTGCACCAGCAACATCACTGCCGCCACGGCCATGGCAGCACCGTCACTGCAGCCACAGTCGTACTAGAACCATCTGTGGCCGCACCAGCAATATCACTGCCGCCACAGCCACGGCAGCACCGTCACCACCATCGCAGTGGCGGCAACACTGTCACTGTGGCCGCACCAGTAACATCACCACCGCCACGGCAACGGCAGCACCATCACTGCGGCCACAGTCGCACCAGAACTGCCATCCCATCTGTGGCCGCACCAGTAACGTCACCACCGCCACATCCACAACAGCACCATCACCGCCATTGTGGTCGTGTCAGTACCATCACCACGGCCATAGCCCCACCAGTACCGCCATCGCAGCCGTGGTCGCACCGGCACTGGCACCCCAGTCGCACCACCGCCGCTGCGGTGCCAGCATCGTCATCACTGTCCCACTAAACACCTTTATTAGTTATTTTATTATCCATTCTCTGTTTATAGTAGAACAATGTGAATTGTGTTGTCTAGTACATGAACCTGCCACCCAAACCCATGCTGATCCCCACGCGGTGGCCCCGCTAACTCACAGCAAAAAAAGCGAAAGGAAAGGGACAATATTAAGGAAGATAGTCGAGCTTGCTGTGAGCAATGACGATGGACAGTCACGTGGTGGGACGACGACGATGGCGACAGTTACGCGGCGGGAGAACCCCAAACCGACGTTGACAGGCGTTGACAGGTACTTCATACTTGATGTCGGAGACTCGGGACGATATCCTGCTGATTCCCGCATATTCTACTCAGATGGCTTAGAAAGCGAAAGGGTAGCTAAGGTAGCTATTGGCCATAGCAGGGGGAAAGACCACTTGGATCAAATAAGGTGGGAACAAGGGTAGCATGTTCCCGTCTTATATGTAAGGTGATGCCTGGGGAACGCATACTGAAGTACAAGCATACATGTCGAAATGTTCTCCCAATTGGACCTTTCCTCTCACTCCGCCTCATTTAAAGCACGCTAGGAAAGAAAGCCCTTCCCTTTGTCCCTGGCTACAAGAGTTTCAGACACTATTCCCAACCCAAATGATTACTGATGATGACCTCAAGGATTTTCAATGATAATGTATGCTCGGGGTTGATGAAAATATCCTCAGTCCGACAAGAGAATGGCCCTTGTGGTGGCAAGCGTTGGTAAATAAACGGGATGATTGGAGTTCCTTCTATGATGTGGAGGTACCTGGCGTGCTTCGTTCCCAACTTCCTGGGAGCACAAGTCACGATGAACACTATACATCCTGGTCAAGTGGAGTCTCTCTATTTGAGCGTTGTCGTTAACTGTACATGTACCACTGATTTTGCATGGTATGTACTATGTATGTCTCAATTCCTCATAGTACGGTAGATACAAGGGTCAGTTTTCAAATTTGCCCGACTCTCGGACAGCCTTCATTGTCGGCCACCGATGGCGCTGTCTGTGGTGCTTTGACTTCTATGGAATTCCTTGGAACGCTCCACTGTGATTGGCTCACAGAAATTACCACAAGTTACTGCATTACTGCAGTCTGACATTTCGCTCCTTATCGAGCGAGATCTATGTCACCTTGCTGCAAGCAAGGTCTCTCTGTCTGCCATTTTTTGCCTTTTGCGGTAAGTCCAGGTGACCGCCATCATGCATCATATGCGGCGTGACTGTGACCATGGAAGACCCACTTGGGCGAGCGAGAATCTTGAGATGCGAGATGCAATCTACTGGTGCATTCAAATACAGAAAATGGTGAACAATGGCATCTTGTAGACGTTCACACAGTACAGGGCATCACACCGGAGCCTTTTCGAGAGCACAATAGGCATTCCTGGTGTGTCCTTAACATTCAGCACTAGTACTAATACATCTAGGTGTTCAGCAGGCTGATTAGACGGCACCTTCGAGCCTTTTGGGGAGCATAATGGGTTGCTTCCTTGATCGCGACCTCCTTTCTCTGTTGACGGGGACTACAGGTCCTTTTCTTTGACTTCCGAGCATTGGGAACCATGGATTTGTCTGGGCCATCTCTTCGTTGCTTGTGGATGCCCCGCATTTATGTGCCATGCGTGTAAGTTGTATTTCTGGAGTTCAAGAACATTTCCTGGCTCACCAACCTATTGCTTCTCAGAACTCTCACCTTAGGCCAATATCGGCAATGGCTACACACCGCCGCACGCTTCTTGATGTTCACGTGAGTGCTTCTATGGTGCGAATAACTAAATCCCTATCTCCGTCAATCAGACCAAGCGGAATGGTCACTTCCTGTGGCAACAAGCTCCTCGGAGAAATGTCATTTACACTTTTAATGCAGATTTACCTGTACCAGAGAGTACCATCCACCTGCCCTGCATCGATATGGAAGCATTATTCGTCTTGCCAACTCCGCACCACCGGAGGTGTGCGATGCGCTTATCCAAGTCTTTGGCCACACGCTTTTGGTGTTGGGCCATTTTGACAACTAGTTGTCTTGAGCGAATCCAGAATTTAGAATGGGACATCCCTCTTATCCCTTGGCGTGGAGAAATTGCAGTACTCTTTGTTAGAAAAAGGAAGTTCGGGGCCCACTTGAGTCCGTCGTTCATGTTGCTATTGCACAGTGAGCTTTATCTGATACTTGGAATATGGGCTCATCTCGTCCTCTGTGCAGATATATGGGGGTATGTATAGCTCTCGCAGAGCTTGGTGTGCCTTTTCCTGCCCATATGAGCTTGAAGGTGTTTTTGCGCCTTTCCTCTTGAGGCAACTAAGTCCTGGCGTGCCAGTGACTGACCTGACCCATCTGGTGTCATTCTCTTCAAATGCAGAAAACAGCGAACAATGGCATCTCATAGACATTCACAGAGGCTGACATGGCCCAAATCCTTTTTCGAGAGCACAATAGGTTCCTGGTGTGTCCTCGACAGACATTCACCACTAGTACTAATACGTCTAGGTGTTCACATGGACTAATTAAGGGGCACCAGCACCCTCGTGCCTTTTCAAGAGCACAATGGGTCGGCGCCGCGTCTTCGGTCTTATATCTAGCTATCATATTCAGTCGTTTATGGTAGCAATCATAACTACATAGATATACATTAGCATACCTATCTAAGCGCAATCTAGCCCCGACCTGTTCTACAAGTCTAGACCAACCTCATGATCCTGTCTGAGATGAAACAGGTCCCCCAAAAGGAGAAAATCAATCAACAAAAGAACCTTGCTTGTGGGAAACTGAAATATCAAATGTGATGGTTATGTGGTTAGTCAAATCAATTTGTCGAGGTTCACGCAAAGTATGCAAAGGATGAGATACAGTACGTAGTACAGCCATGCATCAGCAAATCAATCGGCAAAGTTCTGGGCCGGTCCGGCCCCTTCTGAGGTCGTCTGAGCTCCCGTCTTCTGGGCAGTCCGAGTAGTCTTACCTAATGTGTCTGCTTTCGTCTTCACATTCTGGGCTGTCTTAGTCCGGTCTTAGTCTTACTGTAATGTGTCTGTTTGTCTTAACGTTCTGGGCGGTCTGTGTCAAGCACAAGTGTTAAACTTGAAACTCGTACTCTCTAACTCGTATTTTCTCATGTACTACTCATACTGCACATGTCACCAAACCTTGACTCAGGGTCACCTCCATTACGGTCGGATATTGCCCATCTTTGTGGGTCTGTTCCACCAACACGCGTGAGGCATCTATGGACAATGCATGACCAGATACAAACCAGAAAGGACCTAACTGCGTGGATCCAAAAGCCAGGTTTGGGGGTGACCATCAGCATCCATCGTGACTATGAATGAACATTGTCACACACGTCTTCACTGCCCAATTTAAGCACTACTGTCAGTCTCATTTCGACGCCAATGGGCAGAAGAAAAAAAATCATGTACGACTGTTCCCGGCAGTCTTGGAGATGGGCACACCCTCTGCAACAGCTGCACGGGCGAACCCCTCATAATCCGGCACGCCATCAAGGAAATCGCCCGGCACCACATGGACGTGTAACATTGGCCAGCGGTGCCTACTGAGCCAAAAAAAAATGGCGGTGAGGTCTACATCAGGCATGACAATCACAGCTGATGGATGGTGTATTGAAGCAGTGCCATGTCAGTATTTAACCTAAACATGCATGATCAGTGGGGGTAGAGGGAGGGTGAATCATTGTTCCCACCTAGCTCGAGGAGAATTTTTCCAAACCTGGACTGAATGATCCTGCTGACGATTCTGCCTATGTTCTCGCTTCCAGCGAAAGAAACTGGGGGAGTTGTCGGAGTTGTTGGCTTGAAAGTTCCATTGGCATTGAGCAGGAGAAGGAAGAGGTTGTGAAGGAAGAAGAGGTACCACCAACGTCCTTAGCACTAGTTACCTACCATCCCCATTGGCAGACAGAGAGGTTTTGAATCCAGTAAGTGCAGGTATCATAGCAGCGTTGAGTTATCTCAGGCTGCCAGTGATACTACTGGGACCAAAGTCAACAGCTGTAGCACGCTTGGACAGGTTAGTTCAGTTGCCTTTTGGTCAGTTGGAAGGGCCTGGTGAAGATTTGGTCGCAAATGGAGCGCGTCATCAGCACAGGATGTCTGAATGCATCTGACTGCTTGGTTTATAATCATTTGGTGTTGAGCAGCATCACATGTTAACCTTTGGTTGCTTTGTGCATCCCTCTCCGATTGTATCCACCCTCCAGTCTCAAAAGACCACATTCCGAGTGTTAGAATGAACCATGGGTCACACTGTCCGTCCACGGATCCACTAGCCGTGGAAAGGTTGTGACTGGGATGATATTAGTAAGTTACTTGTGAAGTTGACTGCGAGCACGGACAGCGACGATGCACGTACGTGGACATGGAAGTCTTGAAACTGGACAGTTTTTACACTCTACAAGAAGCAGAAGGTGGTTTTGTTTTCAGTCAGTACAGTAATAAGTAATATTGATCCGTGTCCAATTCAGTCAGCTAACAGTGATGTCAACCTATGTGCAGCCCCGTGCAACTATTACAACTATAAGAAGCTTTAGAGTCACAAGAGAGAAGCTCGAAGCCATAATAAGTTTGGCGTAGTGGTTGATTCCTTTGTCTCAGCACCATTCACTGTATGTACTACAATTGTACTCAGGATGCAGCCCCAGCTCGCCGTCAAATTGTGTCCCCAGGAGCTAGTATTCTCTCAATCGCCATGGCCGGGGGTGTCGACTTGGTGCATGACCTAAGATCTCATCTTTGTCTTACACCTCTATGAGGATCCCTATAAAAATCTAGCAACCTCAGTACAATCCCAACTCTGCGTACATGAATAATTTTGCAAGCTCGGCCGTCAGGTATGTGCTCATGCCTCGCGATACACATGTACATCAGGTTTACATAATTTATGATCAGATCTCTCCCGATCTAAACCTAGTCGACAATTTCAAATTCAAAATATTTGTTAGGGCTGGGCAAAAGGAAACACAGAACTCCGTGTCAATTCTGTGCAGCAACCAATGACTGGAGTTTTGAGGTCACGGTGCACTTCCATAGCTAAATCAACCAAGTATGACAACAGTGCTGAGTGCTGCCATAGTGGATCATTGGATAGTAGGGCTACTTTCAGTACCTGCCTAATTGATTATGGTGGGGATCTCTTTCCCGCCTCTTGCAACATGCTGAGGTACAAGACCATTTTCTGTTGTCTTCCCACTGTGTTGTGTCACACAATCAACTGGATGCCAGGAGATCATATTCTATATACAATGACAAGATAGATTTTTCTTATCTTGCTGCGTGTTTCCCTCACGACACCTCAGCACGCATTTCTTGAGTTTCCTCAACAATATCATCCCCTGCCTTCGACCTCGCACCACCATTTTCCCTCTCTATCATGCCTTATTCACGATGGCCCTGGACTCCTCACAGGCGTCGGCGGTTTGGCAAGAGAAATGGGCCGATGTCAAGTAGGCGTTGAAGAATCACTTCCCCAGCCTCGTTCACTATCCGAATGTTGGCATGTAGGTTGATTTCGGCCCTGAGCCTGAAGACGTGGAGCTGGAAAGGCTGAGGGACAGTAAGAGGTAAGAAAACGCGTGAACGCACCAAACTTCCAACTGGCTGCAGGATCCACCACCTAACCCAACCCAAAGCCCCACAAATTATCCCCAACAAGTTGTCGAACGGCATTTTGGAAGGTTGTCTTGTGTATCGGTTGTGATAGGAAGGAAGTGAGGGTTCGTGTTGTGGTCACGAAAGAGGGTAAGTCTGAGGAGCAGACCGAGCGCCCGTCGCGCGGTGTTTGGCAATGGCAACTCTGGCGTCCATTGCCTCGCACATCGACTCATCAACCCCCTTCAAATCCAGTTGACATTACAGCATTCTCAGGATTGATCCAACTAAAGATCACCCGTGAGTAGGCCCATCTCTCATACTGATTGAAAAATCGACGGCTTAAGTGGTGCAGAAACTGAATCACCTATTCGCTTGATGCACGCCTCAGCGTTGAGTGGCCAAAATCTCAAATGGACAAGCCGAACTTCATGACATGACGACGACGACGACGACAGTGCCGTTCCCTGTGCGCAAGATGGCAATCGTGGATGACCACGAGTTTGTGAGTGAACGGGCTTTGTCTGGCAGGTGAGCTATTTTTGGTTTCACCATGGCCATCTGTCGAATATGAATATGAATATGCCAGCTCCCCCGCCCCCAAACTTCACCAACACAACTTCCATTGACGCGGTCTGCGCCACCTCACGACAAGCAGCCATTTCAGCATGGGCTGAAAAGTGGCACACCTCTGAGTGCACCTCCCACGCTTACACTGAGGTCCTAAGGGGACCCCCTGATGGCAGACTAAGCCAAGGCCTCAGAGCAATTGCCAAGGCCAAGCCAACAAAAAGCCGACCAGAGCAGCTGGGTCAACTCTTTTCCGTTTCCTAACAGGACACGCTTTCACCGGCCAAATTCACAGCACTTCCACACAGAGCGTGCCATTTCCTCTGCGTGCGAATGCGGCTTCGACCCGCAGACGGTCAACCATGTAGTGTTTGACTGTCCTCACTACAACGCGGCGTGCACAGCCACACTGCGCTTCAATTTCAACGACCGAACCGGTCACCTGATCAAGCGGCTGGGTGGAGTGCTTCAGAGTGCTGTCCGTACCAACGCGCTGCTCCGTTTCCTAGAAGACACCAAGGCCTGCTTTAGGCCCCGCCCTTTTTTTTTTCCCCACCTTTTCTGAGCGTGAGTCGCTGCGAGGGTCTGGTTGAAACCAGCCCGGTTCTCGTTGTTTACAACCCCCCCTCCTACCTTCAATTTTCTCCGTACCACGCGCTAGACAATGCTAGCCAGTAATTATAACAGCCCATCCTGTCTTCAGTTCAAAACCGGCCCAACCCGGGACCGCGTCTTTACCTTTGTGTATGTTGTGGAATATAAATGCTGACTCAAAAAAAAAAAAAAAGGGTCTCAGAATGCCCCGGTTGCGGTCTATCCTCAACTTCGGGTGCCAACAAACCGCTCAAAACCGACCGCAACCAGTCTTAGACCGGACTTTCGGTTGCACTGGTGCTGTATGGCGACAACCAGCTCGTCTCCACAAACAAGCATACCGCACGCGGCCTTCACTTTCGCTCCAACCGCCAGTGCAAACTTGCGAGCGCGCTCCTCATCGATGCACCCTCAACATTCACAGCCACAGCCTGAGAGTAGCTGTCTTACAAGTTACAACAACATTATGTCACTCCCTGTCATTTCCGCGACGCTCACATTGACCCGTGTCGATCTCAAAGCAAGGTAAGAAGCTCCAGTTGAGGACTCGGATACAAAGCTGAGACTTATCCCTCCAGGTCATCAGGGCACCAGAGGTCATTAGCACCCTACCAAAGCTGCCAACGTTTGCCAACACTACCTCGTGGTGTCGTGGGAACGCCTGCCTCCTCGGCGGCATCGCTCTCGTATCGCTCAAGTAGCCCACTGTAGGCCTGTTGGGAGAGGTTTTTTCTATCTTTTCAGGTGCGTACGCAGTGGACATGAGTTGATTGATGTACCAGCACAGGCCTACAGTGCTGTGCGTGCCGCCATCACGCAAGCACCACCATCCCCATCGCGCTAGGACCATCATCCCCGACACGCCAGGACCATCATCCGCGACAATGCCAGCACCGCCATCGCCCCACGCCAGGGCCGTCATCGTCTCGCACCAACACCTCCCTGCGCCAGGACCATCATCTCCCACGCCAGGACCATCATCCCCGTCATGCTAGCACCCTCGCCGCAGGTTCACGACCGTGCCAGGACCACCATCGCCCCGCAACAGGACCATCATCATCACTGCTCCGCGGCAGCACCGTCACCTCCCTGCGGCAGTACTGTCACCTCCCTGTGGCAACACTGTCACCTCCCCGCGCCAGGACCGTCGCCTCCCGTGCCAGGACCACCATCCCCGTCGCTCTAGCACGGTGACGTAGCACCCCCACCGCAGATCCGCGATGGTGCAGGCACCACCATCGCCCCGCGACGGGATCGTTATCGTCACTGCCCCACCGCAGCATCATCGCCTCCCCACGCCGACGTCATCACCTCCCCGCGCCAGGACCGTCCACCCGCCACGGCGCTAGGATTGTCACCGCGACACCACCCCCACGCCAGGACCCCCACGGCCGCCGCGCCAAGTCCCACGGCCCAGATGTTTATTGAATCTTATTCTACTGTATCCGTGTGTAGTGTTATTGTATTACAAAATTAAATCACTGCGATTCATTGTCTAAAAGACTGGTACAAAATACCAGTCCAAATGTATCAAAGACTGGTCGCAACTGGTTGTAGACTGGTCATGTCTGCGACCAGTTACAACTGGTTATGGACTGCGACTGGACCAGACTGGACTTTTAAACACTATTTTGGCAATGTGGCAATGTTAAGGTATGTTGTGAGTTGGGTGTTAAGATTTTGATGTCTTGAGTCTTTTTGTCTTGAGTCATTAAGTCAAGATGTTCCAATGTTGGTTGTCACATTGAATATCTCCCTAATAGGATCTGGAGATTGATTGGGATTATATTATAAATATTATTAGCTATTTCACCTACATGAACAATGCCAAACCATTGTCAATGAATGCCCTGAGCACATGGGAGATTAATAAGGACCTATATTGTAAATATAATCACAATGTATCCAGTGGGATTATTGTTTCCTCATTGTAGAGTACATTGTAAATAAGTTCACACTGGTTTTCATATCCACATACTGGACATTTTTAGATTATGTTTCTTATAAAATCAACATGAAATCACAGTTAACATCTTAAAATGCCCACAGTGAGTACCGCCCGGACTGCCGGCCCGTTACCCTGAGTTTCCAGTGCAAGCCCTTGGTGTAGAGCATTCTGCCAAGAGGATACCGGACTTTGCCGTGACTGGAGATCTCCGATGGAGATCTCCATAGATGCCTTATGACTCATACTGATTCGCTATGACTTGATAGTGGCTGATGGAGTATGACTCCACAGTCTAGACCGTTCTGCCCTGCCTTCACCTAATGCCGGGGATTCCCCTAGGGATTCCCCCTTGTGCCACTGCTATTCTTAGCTTATGACTCACCTTTGCCACTTCACTCTGCCTCGCCCCATTATGCCTAGACTCACACTCCACCCTATGTGGAGCAGTACGATACAGCCTTGCGCTCCACTCTGAGGAGCTACTATACTTAGAACCAGTGCCAGCCTGCGCCGCCTGAGAGATCCTTACCATACATAGATGAGCCCTCATGTATATAAGGTAGCCTGCTGAGATGGAGACGCCCCATCTCAGACTTAGTCTTATATCCATAATAAGCTAGTCTATTTCCTGCCAGTCCTTTGCCTGCCAGTCCCCTCTAAGTGCCAGCCTTAGGGTCCCCTCTCCTCTTATGCCTATCAGAGCCTGCTGCAAAGACTCTGCTTGATCTTGTGTCCACTTAGGGAGCCATATCGGTAGTCCCTCAGTCTGACACTTGCCCTGCCTATTCATGTGACCAGTCTCGTCACGTGTCTTATCTCTTGTCTCACGACCACGTGACGCCTCACGTGATCAGCTTAGCTCAGTCGACCACGCGCTTGCCTTTGCGCGTGCCTCAAGATCACTTGGCTTGCCCTTGCCTTGTGCTGTGACGGTTCGGTTTGCGCTCTTGCCACAAACGACCCGTGGAGTCATAACAATGTGGTGGTGACACGGTGAGGGACGCGGTGGCGCATGGTGGCAACGCAGTGAGGGGTGCAGCGGCGTGTGGTGGTGACGTGGCGAGGGACACAGTGGTGTGTGGTGGCAATGCGGCGAGGGACACAGTGGTGCGTGGTGGCAACACGGCGAGGGACACAGCGGTGTGTGGTGGCGACACGGTGAGGGACACAGCGGCGCATGGTGGCAACGCGGCAGGGGATGCGGCGGCGCGTGGTGGCGATGCAGCAAAGGACGCAGTGGGGCATGGTGGCGATGCAGAGAAGGATGCAGCGGTGACGTAGTGGCGGGGCGTAGGAGAGAAACCACTCCCAGCTTGTGCTTGTAGGCAAGAGGGAGTGGTGGTGGCGAACTCATCATAAGTGGGAAAAAAACCATCCCCACCTCATATTTGCGAGCGAGAGGGGGTGTTGGCAATGTGTCATGTATCTGTAAGGGGAGGGGATATTGTTAGTTAAGAATGATATGAACCAAAAAGAAAGCCCCCAGCTCGCACTTGTGGGCGAGAAGGGGTGGTGATGTGGCAACGAAACATCATCAACTAGGAGGAAAACCACCCCAGGCTCACATTTGCGAGCGAGCGAGGGGGGTTGTTGACATGACGGCAGGGCGCCGTGTACCTACGAAGTTATTGTCAGCCAGGAATGATATAACAAAAAAAAGAAAAAGAAAAAAAAAAAAAAAGCCCTGAGGGCCCTGGTAGGATTGCAAGAGGTGAACGTTGCATCAGTTTTTCCTCAAAATTCTTGTGGGGTCTTGTACAGGCTTGTACAAGCCTGTACAAGA
>QLOS01000400.1:1304-23716 GCA_003313725.1 Russula sp. MG48 | reverse complement strand
TACTGGTGGTGAGATACCACAGACCAGCACCACTACCAGCAGTGGGTGCAACAGCAGTGGCAGCACATCGGGACTGGTGACATTGGCAAGGGGTGGTGACACCAGTGACGCCAGTGTGGACACCAGCAATGGCGGTGATGTTAGCATGGTGGCAACACTGGCAACGCCAGCATGGTGGTGACACCAGCAATGGCAGCAATGTGTTACGATCCCCCTCTCAGACTACGGACCGTCCAGACTGTGTGCTTACGTCCATATGCTTACCTTTACTCCGTACGTGACTCGACTTGACTCATACCCGCTTACTGTATGATATGACGCCTGTGGAGCGTGCGTGACTCACGTGGAGTGATGTGGCCATCGCTCCACTACTATACTTGGCTCCGGATCTTGGACTGACTCACTACCCTTGTTATGACTCAGGTAGTAGTTAGCACGTGCCCCATTGTAGCTCCCTATATAAGGAGCCCCCTTTGCGCCAGTCAAGCCTTAAGCTTGACTTAGTTTCTTAATCGAGACCTGACCTTGCTTCGACTCTTCGAGCTTGCCGCTCTAAGACGCTCCCACTGCCCCATTTTGTCTTGCCTCTGCCTTAGTGCTTGCTCAGCACTATCTTGCTTCGCTCTCACGCCTCTCTAAGTCGGCTGCAACGACTTAGCTCTGAACCTTGAAGTCACAAGCGCTCGTGACTTAGCCGTTCTACTCCAAAGAGTCTGCTTTACTCCTGCGTCACTGAGGCCACCGGAAGTGTCTCACTCAAGACCACGTGCTCATTGCCTTCGCACGTGCTCTCTCTCTCTTGCCACACGCCTAGTTGCACAAGTCGTGCCCACGGCCCCTCGAGCCGTAACACAATGCCAGCGCAGTGGTGATACCAGTGACAGCAGCGATGCCAACATGGTGGTGACACCAGTGATGGTGGCAATGCCAGCATGGTGGTGACACCGGCAACAGCGGTGGCAGCATCACAGTGGCGATGGCACCAGCATCAATGACACCAGTGACACCACCACACCCTGACTGCTCTGCTGTCCCTGCTGATGCACATCCCCCTGTCAACCTGCTGGTGGCCCTCTGACAAGCAGGTGCAACAAGCAACACCCCCACATGCCAATGTGTATTTGATGGTCCAGCCCCAACGTGTGCGCCAGCGGCCCTCCATGCAACAGGCAGGCACAGTGGGCAATGCCCATGTGCCTGTGTGTATTCATGTGCTTGGCTGTCAATGCACCGGCGGCCCTCCCCGATGAACAGGTGCAGTGGGTAATGCCCCACGCACCAGTGCATCTGGACACCCCATGTCCTCCACCCTCCAGGGAGTGAGTGCCTGTGCTCACTTGCTTGGTTTCACCCCTGCTGACACCCCGTGTGTGCCCGACCGTCAATGCGCTGGCTGTTACACTCCCGCTTCACTGTATGCTTCATTTTCTTTCATTTCCATCACCTACTTCCCCTGTGCTTTGCCTATGGACTGCCAGGCCCCTACAGCCTGTGACTCTGCCTATGCTTTCCTGCTTCGCCCTGTACACTTACCACTTGGCCTGACGGGCTGTCAGGACCGATGTGCACAGTGCACCCACTAGTGCTACATTTGCACACCTCTGCACATGCGCTGCCTCAGCACCTGTGACTCATACTGTACAATGACTCCAGATGACTCTGTACTACAGTGCAGGAAGCACAGGAGCTGTGCCTCTTGGGCCACTTTTTGAGAGCTCTGATGACATTTTTGTGACTTGTACATTATTGTAAACATAAAAATATGCTATTTTAGAGGGTTTTGGAATTAGGCACCCAAACTGCCAATTTTTGGCTGTGATTTTTGTAATGGTATGATACATTGATGTGTCTATAACAGTTCTGGGGCCCTCAGGCTCTCTGAAGTTTTGTCTTAACAATGCCCTGGTGGAATAAGAAATCCACCCAAGTCCAGCAACAATGGAGCATACTGCTTGATGCACAGCAGACTGCTTTCGCTGTCAAAAAATACAAATCTCATCGTAAGATTGGGCTCTCCAGTGATATTATAGCCTTAATACCACCATAAACACCCTCCTACTGCCCTACATGAGCTTTACATACCATAAAATGTAGTCTTTTGCATTTAAGTGCCCACTGCCAATTTTTGGGCAGATGTTTTTTTTAATTACTCAGAATTATATTATTCTGGTCAGCATAGATTGTTCTACATGTTAATAGACTGTGTTTCCCGTATTTTAGACCTCAAATGTGGAACTGTTATGGGGCAGTAGCAAAAATAATATTTGGGTTCTCAACTTGCTGGAAAAGGTGTTCTCACACTGTAGTAGCGGTGTCCTAGGGATGCCATGACTCATTCTGGCTGTTACGCTCCCGCTTTACCTGTATGCTTCATTTCTTTTCATTCTTACTGCCCACTACTCCCTGCGCTTTGCCTATGGACTGCCGGGCCCCTACAGCCCGTGACCCCATCTATGTCCTCCATTCTCACTCTGTACACTTACCACCTGGCCTGACGGGCTGTCGGGACTGACACGCACCCACTAGTGCTACATATGCACGCCTCTGCGCATGCGCTGCCTCGGCACCCACTGACTCATATGGTACGATGACTCCCAATGACTCCTAGTGACTCTGTACTAGTAGTGGTGTCCTAGGGACACCATGACTCGCCCTGACTCCTCCTGAGTCACCCCTGTGTGTACTTATATTGCGCTGTATGCCTAGGACAGACCCTAAGTCTGTTCTCTTGTAATCTCAGCTCGTGAACAGGTCCCCTTCCTTCACTTGTGAACCACAGTTCCTCTGGTCAATTGCCAGACTTTGTGTGTCCCCTTGTAGAGCACTAGCATATGCTCAAAGGCAAGGGAAAGCTTACTATCAGATGTCACAAGAGCATGCCTGCACACGAGAGGTATACAGACCTCTTACCTTCAAGGCCTCAGTCACCAGCATCACCTACGCCCCCTCCTTCACCTGTGGAGGTATGCTCACTTGGTGGGTGTGACACTGGCTCACTATGAGTCATGCCTTGATGTACTTATACTGCCTGGTACACTTAGGACAGATGTTACGCTCCCGCTTCACTGTACACCTCATTTCTTTTCATTCTTACTACCTACTGCCCCCTGCGCTTCGCCTATGGACTGCCAGGCCCCTATGGCCCGTGACTCCGTCTATGCCTTCCTATCTCGCTCTGTATGACTACCACACGGCCTGATGGGCTGTCGGGTCTGACACGCATCCACTAGTGCTACATTTGCACGCCTCTGCACATGCGCTGCCTCAGCACCTACTGACTCACACTATACAATGACTCCAGATGACTGTGTACTAGTAGCGGTGTCCTAGGGGCACCATGACTCATTCTGACTCCCTATGAGTCACATCTTCATGTACTTATATCGCCCAGTTCGCCTAGGACAGACCTTAAGTCTGTTCTCTTGTAATCTCAAGCCAGCTAGTCACCTCCTCCTCAGCTTGTGAACCATTGTTCCTCTGGTCAATTGCCAGACTTCGCTCACCCCTTGCGGAGCACTAGTATATGCTCAAAGGCAAGGGAAAGCTCTCTCTTAGACGTCACAGGAGTACGCCTGCGTGTGATAGGTATACAGACCTTCTGCCTTCGCGTCCTCAGTCACCAGCTTCACCTATGCCCCCTCCTTCGCCTGTGGAGGTACGCTCACTCGGTGGGCGTGACATTAGAACAGACTTACCCAGTCAGCCAGAGGCCCCTGGCCCAAGTACCATCATGGAGTCACCAGTAGACCACAAGTTCAAGCCGTTCACAATCACACTTTGTGTGGAGGACGATAAGAAGGAAGACCAGCGAGTCCTCTTCCTCCAAGAAGGAGACGAATCACCACAACACTTTGAAGGAACAATCCTGTGGACAGGGCACTACTTCCTCGCCATCCTCAAGGGACGGTCCAAGATCACAGCATACCCAATACACCACGTAGCAGGTGTCTGGTACGAAGTTACATATGACAGCAAGACTAACAAACACTTCGCTTACGCAAATGCCAAGACACGCTTCCCACTACTAGGAGAGCCACAAGACCCACAAGACCCAGAGGACGACACCACTGCCTTCACTACTGATATTGGAGGAGCGCTAGAAGGCGCAGCACGACAGGAAGTCAGGGACCCAAGCCCAATCGAAGAAGAACGAGACACAGTGCAAGTCATGAGCACCCACACCATTGCCCCACCACATTTCGCCCTTGCAGTTGGCCAGACATACGCAGACATTGCCAGAGTTAATCCATTTGCCCCAGCAGAGCCCCACGCTGATCCACCTCGCAGAGGGGGCGGAGGACCGCCAGCAGGAGGTGGAGGACCACCAGGAGGAGGCGGAGGACTGCCAGGAGGAGGTGGAGGCTACCCAGGAGGAGGACCACTTGGAGTAGGACCACCTGGAGGGGAACCACCCGGATTTCCAGGATTTGACCTCGATGCCCCAGCCCCACAAGGTGCGGATGTAAAGCTAGTGGGCCAACCCCCAGAACCCTTCAGGGGCGGCGAAGAAGGACGAAAGATAGCCCGGAACTGGATGCTGGAGCTTGAGAACTACCACTTTCTGAACAGAAGGTCCGCAGCAATCGCCCAAGAAGACAACCACGTCGCACATGCCCTCACCCTCATCAAGGGACCACATGTGGATGGCTGGGCACGCCAACACATGAAATGGCTACAGCAAGTCTCCAGGGGCCTCATACAAGACGACCATCTGTGGGACTCCTTCAAAACCAGATTCCTCCTTGACTATGCAGACATTTTGGCCCTGCAGAAAGTGCAGCAAGAGCTCATGGGAATTCGGATGAGCCCACAAGAAGGCATTGATAGCTACATCATCAGGTTCGAAGAGCTTGCAGAGAGAGGAAATCTTGAGCCAAACAACCCTGCGGTGGTCTGGTACTTCTGGAAGGGCCTCAATCCTGGACTCCTCAGGGCCTGCCTCAAAGAAAGGCCTGTCCCTATGACATGGGAAGAATGGAAGCATGCTGCACACACCAACCACATCCACTGGCAGATTGAGCAAGGTATCCTCGCCCAACAAAGGCAGCAGAACCCCTTGGCTGGAGCCCAGTGGACTTCTTGCCCTTTCCTTCCCTTCCTTGCGCGAGGCTCTCACCCCCAACAACAGACGCAGCGCCACCAGCAGCCGCTTCGCCCAAGCCAGATGGGACCAGTCCCCATGGAAGTAGATCGCCTCAGGGCCATGCTCAGCGACTCAGAGAAGGCCCGCCTCCAGAAGGAAGGATGCTGCTACCAGTGCAAGAAACAAGGTCATCTCGCTCGACAATGCCCGCAAAGGAAGAGCAAAGGAAGCTTCCCTCGTGCTGCAAAGGCACAAGTAACACAAGGATATGAAGAAGAGGACCCAGGGGATGCTGTCGCATCAGTGGCTGCTGCCCCACCAGGGGTAATGGCTCCAGAAGAAATCCTCAAAGCGATGGCTGCCCTCAGTGACGAGCAGTATGATAAGATGGGTCAGATGTGGGAGACTCAGGGTTTTCAAGGTGCCTGAATACGTCGGCCAGTATTCGGGCAATGTTCTGTCGTGATGTGTATCTACCAAGAATCAAATCGTTGCATATCCCAGCTCAGTTACACACCTCGACTGCCAAGGCCAAGCTCCCTGTCTTCATTGACAGTGGGGCAACAGAAAACTTCGTCAGCCCAACATTCATTAGAAGGAACAAAATCGCCACACTACCCCTCAAACGTCCCAGGAAGCTACAGAACGCAGATGGGAGCAAGAACAGCATCAGGGAACTCACCAGATTCACTGAACTCGAAATAGTCACTGGCAAAAAGAGCCACATCCATTGCTTTTACATTGCAGAACTAGGAGGAGACGACCTCATACTAGGCTACCCATGGCTCGCATAAGTCAACCCCCGCATTGACTGGACGAAGGGCACCATTGACCAAGATATTGCCCTCCGCACACCAGAAGCATCACTACTCCAACCCACACCTCCAGTACAGGTCGCGGGACTACAGATTGACATCCCCTCGTTCCAACCCCTATTAGAACCGGGAGATGAGCTCATCATGCGTCTCTGCAAGACCACCATCTCCCAACGCATCGCTGAGGAGGCGCAGCCAAAGGAAAAGAGGACATGGGACCAGATAGTACCAGCTCACTACCACCGCTTCAGGAAGGTCTTCAGCGAACAAGCAGCGCAGCGCTTCCCAGAATCACGACCCTGGGACCATGCCATTGACCTCAAACCTGATGCCCCAGATACCATGGACTGCAAGATTTACCTGCTCAACCCTAGAGAACAGGCCGCACAGCGAGAATTTGTCAAGGAGAATGAGGGCCTTGGCCTGATCCGCCCCTCAGACTCCAGGTACAGTTTCCCAGTCTTCTATGTCGAGAAAAAGAACAGGGACCTACGCCTGGTCATTGATTATTGAAAGCTAAATGCTGTCACCGTTCGCAATCGCTACCCACTGCTGCTGATCCCAGAATTAATTGACCGGGTGAGGGGGCATGCACTATTCACGAAGATGGACATCAGATGGGGCTATAACAACATTCGCATACATGAAGGAGACCAATGGAAGGCAGCCTTCAAGACAAACTTGGGACTATTCAAACCAATGGTCATGTTTTTCAGCCTCACCAACTCTCCGGCAACCTTCCAGACCATGATGAATCAGATTTTCAAGGAACTCATTGACGGCGGCTACGTTACAGTGTACATGGACGATATCCTGGTGCACACACCCCTGGACTATCCCCTTCACCGCCGCATCACCGCCCAGGTACTAGAGATACTCCTCACGCATGACCTCTACCTGTGCCCAGAGAAATGCCTGTTTGAGGCCACAGTGGTGGAATATCTGGGTGTCATCCTGGAGAAGGATCGTCTTAGGATGGACCCCATCAAAGTCAAAGTGATCCTGACCTGGCCCACTCCAAGGAATGTCTGAGATGTCCGTGCGTTTATAGGATTCTGCCTCTTCTACCGACGCTGGATCCCCAAGTTCAGTGAAGTTGCACGCCCCATGAATGAGCTTACACATAAGGACGTCCCATGGGAGTGGACAATGGCACAGCAAGCCACCTTTGATGAACTAAAAGAGTGGGTGGCCTCAGCACCAGTCCTCAGACAACCAGACTTCGCCAAAACATTCTATGTCGACACAGATGCATCACAACATGCCCTGGGAGCGGTCCTGCAACAAAAGGATGAACAAGGGCATCTGCACCCAATCGCATTCCACTCTAAGACCTTCGATGCCACCCAACGCAACTGGGATGTCGCAGATCGAGAGGCCTTTGCAGTCCTGGACGCACTGTGCACATGGAGGGCCTACCTAGCAGGGAGCATGCACAAGGTCATTATATGCACGGACCACCGTAACTTACAATACTTCCTGTGACCCCAGAACCTCAATCGCTGCCAGGCCAGGTGGTCACCAGAACTCCAGGAGTACGATTACCAGCTGGTACACGTCCCAGGCAAGCAACATATCCCTGCGGACTTCCTATCACGCCCCCCAGGAGAGAAAGGAGAGCATGACAATGAAAATATCACCCTATTCCCACCAGAATGCATCGCAACCCTGCAATTCACTGCCTTCCCACAAGACTTGGCTGGACGAAGGGAAATCCTCCAATGATATCACGACCACCCCCTCGCAGGACACCCAGGCATCAAGAACACTCTCGCGCTCCTGCAAAGACACTATGAAGGAGGGAAGGAACTTGAACGATTCACAAAGGAATATGTGCAAGGATGCACCAAATGCCAAGAAACCAAAGCACGCACCACACAGCCAAAGGCAGCCCTCTTCCCAATCGATGTCCCTGCAGAAGAAGGGCCCTTCCAAAGCATTTCCATGGACCTGATCACAGACCTCCCCCCCTCAGCGGGACACAACGCAATCCTCACCATCGTCGACCAAGGCTGCTCCAAAGCTGCACGATTCCTTCCATGCTCGACCACCATCACGGGAGAGGGAGTGGCTGCACTATATTTCTGCCACATCCTCCCATGGTTTGGACTCCCTAGACAAATTATCTCAGATTGCGACCCCAGATTCACATCACACTTTGCACGCGCACTAGCCCAGAGCATACATGCCAAACAGAACATCAGCACCGCCTTTCACCCCAGGACAGATGGACAGAGTGAACGTGCCAATCAACAGGTGGAACAGTACCTGCACCTCTGGGTTCCAGACCAACAGGACCAGTGGGCATACTACCTCCCCATGGCAGAGTTCGTGTACAACTCTTGGCCACATGATCGCACAAAACTCACCGCACACGAACTCCTCTTCGGCTATCAACCTCAATGCACGATTGACAATGACCCTACACACCCACCAGCAGTACAGGACCGCCTCACACACATTCTAGATGCCAGGAAACGCGCACAAAGGCTCCTGAGTATGCCACCTAAGACAACAGTACCTCGCCTCCAAAAGGGACAAAAGGTCTGGCTAGAAGGACACCACATCAAAACCTATTATCCCTCTAGTAAGCTGGCGCCCAAACGCTTCGGACCATTCAAAATCGCATCTGTCATCTCACCTGTGGCTTACCAACTGGAATTGCCACCATCATGGATGATTCATAATGTGTTTCATGTGGATCTCCTGATGCCTTACCAAGAAACAGACGCCCATGGGCCCAATTACACTCGCCCCCCACCAGATATCATTGAAGGCACACCAGAATGGGAAGCAGAACGCATTATGGGGGAGCACCACTGGGGCAGAAAGCATGAACACCAGTTCCTAATCAAATGGAAGAACTACCCACATGCGGACAACACATGGGAACCAGCTACAGGAGTGCACGCTCCAGACCTTGTTAGGGAGTTCCATCAAAGAACCAAGACGCATCGAGGCGATGCAAGACCTAAGAGGGGGGTAATACATGGAAGGGAGGGGCACGCACGCCTCATTTCCACCCTCACAAACTTGAGAGCACAACCAGCCAGGACACAGGAATTCCCAGTTGGACTTTGTGTGCTGGGTCCTTCATGCATGTCTCCAACAGCATCATCAGCAGCTGCCAGAAGTCCAGAATTTGTGCCAGACTCGTCGTGCACCTCTACCAGCCACGCACGCCGAGCAGCATTGTCAGCGTCGATTTCTCCTACACCAGAATCAGAGTCAGAGACAACACTTGCCACGATCATTGCAACGTCCAGCAGAGGAAGCCTACCAACGTTCTCGCCCCCCACGCAGCTCCCAGACTATCCTCCCACGCAGCTCCCAGACTACCCTAACAGTAAGCTGCTTAGAAACCCAGCCAGAAAGCTGACACAGGAAGGTTTCTGGCCCGAAATGGCACGCAACAAGACAGCCTATAAAACCGCAAAGAAACACCCCCAATCTTTCTCCATCTACCCCCGTCCATTCCTCGCAGCTGTGGCTTCAATCTACCCTGACATCTTTCGCACCTCCTCATCCCCACAAAATTTTAATCATGCCGCTACACTTGCTGCTGCCTGTCACCCTCGTCGCCCTCATCCTGCTTACATGTCTTCCTCGTCTGTGGCATCCTCCACGCCAGGCTCCCCCATCTATAAGGGGGACTACAGTGATTTCCTTGACACAGTAGACCAACCCATCCCTGCCTTGGAGCCCCCTCCAGGTTCCCCTATGACAGACATTGAACTCCCCCCTGTTGACACACTGGAGACCCTTGCCGCCAACCCAGACACCACCTCCTATGCAGATGACTCTTCGTACGCACCCCCAGGCCACTCCACCACCACTCACATCCCTGGCCTCCTGCTCACGGATGCCATGGGGAACCCAGTCCCTGAAAATGAAGAAGAGGGACCATCTTTTGCCATTGACATGCGCGGGGTGACCACAGGAGAGGAAGTCATCTGCCGCCTCAATGCTACGGTGGCAGAGATCATTGACACCTTGGAAGATGAAGACATACGAGGCACTGTCATTGATGCCATGTCCTCGCTCTGCAGCCTTGTGGAAGGAGACTCGGCCCCAGGTACGCCCTCCTGGAACCCTGCCAATGTCCCAGATGAGTGGAGCCCCCTCGCGTCTATTGATGTTGAGGGCATCGCAGAGGGAGCAGAGGAACAGGATCACCCTGGGCACCCCTACCGCCTCAACCACCCCCGCAGCACCTACTACTACTCCCAGAAGATCCAGGATGGATCTGGCACCTTGGTCACCCCCAAGTACGTCGCCTTCATGTTTGGGGCCAAGGACCCAGTCGTCCTAGCCACCATGGGGCGTGGCAGGGTCATATTCACCTACCCCCTCCATGCACGACCAGCACCCCATCATGCGTTACACCCACTCCCCTGCCTCACGCAGAGGCAAGTCTCTATCTTCTCAGACGAAGGAGGGGACACTGGCTCCTTCTGGCACCACGTGGACAATGCCCTCAAGGCAGTAGGGGACCCGTACCTCATTGGGGAAGTTGAGCGCCTACGCACGGCAGAGATGGGGATGGACTCCCATGCAATTGACATAGAGACAGAAAAGCGGCGCCTGGCTGAGGTGCAATGCCTCCTCAAGTGGCACCAGAGGAGGCTCAATTATTACAAGGATCAGCGCCACCAAAGTGTAGTGCGCCTCTCCAATGCAGACGCCTACAACGTCATTTTCCCCTACCTCACCACCGTCCATGCCCCACTAGACACCCCAGATGACCAGGTCCTCTCCTACTGCCCCTCCCCTGCGCTACGCGAAGCCCTGGCTAAGGCAGGACGCGGCGACACCCAACGCCCTGAGCCATGGACCCTCTCCCAGCGCATCTTTGGGCGCCCTCCTCCCAGTACACGATCCCTCCTTGAGCGCATCACCCAGGAGGGCTCCCACCTCGAACGTGAAGCTGGAGGGGAGCCTGCGGCCATGGCAGAGTATGACGCGGATGCCATGGACGCCTATGACTGGACTGACCAAGGTAGCAACTGAGGACAGTCGCAGACTGTAGGAGAGGGGTGATGTTACGCTCCCGCTTCACTGTACGCCTCATTTCTTTTCATTCTTACTACCTACTGCCCCCTGCGCTTCGCCTATGGACTGCCAGGCCCCTATGGCCCGTGACTCCGTCTATGCCTTCCTATCTCGCTCTGTACGACTACCACATGGCCTGATGGGCCGTCGGGTCCGACGCGCATCCACTAGTGCTACATTTGCATGCCTCTGCGCATGCGCTGCCTCGGCACCTACTGACTCACACTATACAATGACTCCAGATGACTGTGTACTAGTAGCGGTGTCCTAGGGACACCATGACTCATTCTGACTCCCTATGAGTCACGTCTGCATGTACTTATATCGCCCAGTTCGCCTAGGACAGACCTTAAGTCTGTTCTCTTGTAATCTCAAGCCAGCTAGTCGCCTCCTCCTCAGCTTGTGAACCATTGTTCCTCTGGTCAATTGCCAGACTTTGCTCACCCCTTGCGGAGCACTAGTATATGCTCAAAGGCAAGGGAAAGCTCTCTCTCAGATGTCACAGGAGTACGCCTGCGCGTGATAGGTATACAGACCTTCTGCCTTCACATCCCCAGTCACCAGCTTCGCCTATGCCCCCTCCTTCGCCTGTGGAGGTACACTCACTCAGTGGGTGTGACATTAGAACAGACTTACCCAGTCAGCCAGAGGCCCCTGGCCCAAGTACCATCGTGGAGTCACCAGTAGACCACAAGTTCAAGCCATTCACAATCACACTCTGTGTGGAGGACGATAAGAAAGAAGACCAGTGAGTCCTCTTCCTCCAAGAAGGAGACGAGTCACCACAACACTTTGAAGGAACAATCCCATGGACAGGACACTACTTCCTCACCATCCTCAAGGGATGGTCCAAGATCTCAGCATACCCAATACACCACGTAGCAGGTGTCTGGTATGAAGTTGCATACAACAGCAAGACTAACAAACACTTCACTTACGCGAACGCCAAGACACGCTTCCCATTATTAGGAGAGCCACAAGACCCACAAGACCCAGAGGACGACACCACTGCCTTCACTACTGATATTGGAGGAGCGCTAGAAGGCGCAGCACGACAAGAAGTCAGGGACCCAAGCCCAATCGAAGAAGAACGAGACACAGTGCAAGTCATGAGCACCCACACCATTGCCCCACCGCGTTTTGCCCTTGCAGTCGGCCAGACATACGCAGACATTGCCAGAGTTAATCCATTTGCCCCAGCAGAGCCCCGCATGGATCCACCTCGCGGAGGAGGTGGAGGACCACCAGGAGGAAGCAGAGGACCACCAGGAGGAGGCGGAGGACCACCAGGAGGAGGTGGAGGCTACCCAGGAGGAGGACCACTCGGAGTAGGACCACCTGGGGGAGAAGCACCTGGATTCCCAGGATTTGACCTCGATGCCCCAGCTCCACAAGGCGCAGATGCCAAGTTAGTAGGCCAACCCCCAGAACCCTTCAGAGGTGGCGAAGAAGGATGAAAGATAGCCTGAAACTGGATGCTGGAGCTTGAGAACTACCACTTCCTGAACAGAAGGTCTGCAGCAATCGCACAAGAAGACAACCATGTCGCACATGCCCTCACCCTCATCAAGGGACCACATGTGGATGGCTGGGCACGCCAACACATGAAATGGCTACAGCAAGTCTCCAGGGGCACCATACAAGACGACCATCCGTGGGACTCCTTCAAAACCAGATTCCTCCTTGACTATGCAGACATCTCAGCCCCCCAGAAAGCGCAGCAAGAACTCATGGGAATTCGGATGAGCCCACAAGAAGGCATCGATAGCTACATCATCAGGTTCGAAGAACTTGCAGAGAGAGGAAACCTCGAACCAAACAACCCTGCGGTGGTCTGGTATTTCTGGAAAGGCCTCAATCCTGGACTTCTCAGGGCCTGTCTCAAAGAAAGGCCTGTCCCTATGACATGGGAAGAATGGAAGCATGCTGCACGCACCAATCATGTCCATTGGCAGATTGAGCAAGGTATCCTCGCCCAACAGAGGCAGCAGAACCCCTTGGCAGGAGCCCAGCGGACTTCTCATCCCTTCCTTCCCTTCCTTGCCCAAGGCCCTCGCCCCCAACAACAGACGCAGTGCCACCAGCAGCCGCTTTGCCCAAGCCAGATGGGACCAGTCCCTATGGAAGTAGATCGCCTCAGGGCCATGCTCAGCGACTCAGAGAAAGCCCGCCTCCAGAAAGAAGGATGCTGCTACCAGTGCAAGAAACAAGGTCATCTCACTCGACAATGCCCGCAAAGAAAGAGCAAAGGAAGCTTCCCTCACACTGCAAAGGCACAAGTAACACAAGAATATGAAGAAGGGGACCCAGGAGACGCTGTTGCATCTGTGGCCTCTACCCCACCAGGAGTAATGGCTCCAGAAGAAATCCTCAAAGCGATGGCTGCCCTCAGTGACAAGCAGTACGATAAGATGGGTCAGATGTGGGAGACTCAGGGTTTTCAAAGCGCCTGAATATGTCGGCCAGTATTTGGGCAATGTTCTGTCGTGATGTGTATCTACCAAGAATCAAATCATTGCGTATCCCAGCTCAGTTACACACCTCAACTGCCACAGCCGAGCTCCCTGTCTTCATTGACAGTGGGGCAACAGAAAACTTTGTCAGCCCAACGTTTATTAGAAGGAACAAAATTGCCACATTACCCCTCAAACACCCCAGGAAGCTACGGAATGCAGATGGGAGCAAGAACAGCATCGGGGAACTCACCAGATTCACTGAACTCGAAATAGTCACTGGCAAAAAGAGCCACATCCATTGCTTTTACATTGCAGAACTAGGAGGAGACGACCTCATACTAGGCTACCCATGGCTCACATCAGTCAACCCCCGCATTGACTGGACGAAGGGCACCATCGACCAAGATATTGCCCTCCACACACCAGAAGCGTCACTACTCCAACCCACACCTCCAGTACGGGTTGCGGGACTACAGGTTGACATCCCCTCATTCCAACCCCTCTTAGAACCAGGAGACGAACTCATCATGCATCTCTGTAAGACCACTGTCTCCCAACACATTGCTGAGGAGGCGCAGCCAAAGGAAAAGAAGACATGGGACCAGATAGTACCAGCTCACTACCACCACTTCAGGAAGGTCTTCAGTGAACAAGCAGCACAGCGCTTCCCAGAATCATGACCCTGGGACCATGCCATCGACCTCAAGCCTGACGCCCCAGACACCATGGACTGCAAGATTTACCCGCTCAACCCTAGGGAACAGGCCGCACAGTGAGAATTTGTCAAGGAGAATGAGGGCCTCGGCCTGATCTGCCCCTCAGACTCCAGGTACGGTTTCCCAGTCTTCTACGTCAAGAAAAAGAATGGGGACCTACGCCTGGTCATCGACTATTGAAAGCTAAATGCTGTCACCGTTCGCAATCGCTACCCACTGCCGCTGATCCCAGAATTAATTGACCGGGTGAGGGGGCATGCACTATTCACGAAGATGGACATCAGATGGGGCTATAACAACATTCACATACATGAAGGAGACCAATGGAAGGCAGCCTTCAAGACAAACTTGGGACTATTCAAACCAATGGTCATGTTCTTCGGCCTCACCAACTCTCCGGCAACCTTCCAGACCATGATGAATCAGATTTTCAAGGAACTCATTGATGGCGGCTATGTTACAGTGTACATGGACGATATCCTGGTGCACACACCCCTGGATTATCCCCTTCACCACCGCATCACTGCCCAGGTACTAGAGATACTCCTCACGCATGACCTCTACCTGCGCCCAGAGAAATGCCTGTTCGAGGCCACAGTAGTGGAATATCTGGGTGTCATCCTGGAGAAGGATCGTCTTAGGATGGACCCCATCAAAGTTAAAGCGATCCTGACCTGGCCCACTCCAAAGAACGTCCGAGATGTCCGTGCATTTATAGGATTCTGCCTCTTCTATCGATGCTGGATCCCCAAGTTCAGTGAAGTTGCACACCCCATGAATGAGCTCATGCACAAGGACGTCCCATGGGAGTGGACAACGGCACAACAAGCTGCCTTTGATGAACTAAAAGAGCGGGTGGCCTCAGCACCAGTCCTCAGACAACCAGACTTCGCCAAAACATTCTATGTCGACACAGACGCATCACAACATGCCCTGGGAGCAGTTCTGCAACAAAAGGATGAACAGGGGCATCTGCACCCAATCGCATTCCACTCTAAGACCTTCAATGCCACCCAATGCAACTGGGATGTCACAGATCGAGAGGCCTTTGCAGTCCTGGATGCACTACGCACGTGGAGGGCCTACCTAGCAGGGAGCATGCACAAGGTCATCATACGCACGGACCACCGTAACTTACAATACTTCCTGCGACCCCAGAACCTCAATCGCCGCCAGGCCAGGTGGTCACCAGAGCTCCAGGAGTACGATTACCAGCTGGTACACGTCCCAGGCAAACAACATATCCCTGCGGACTTCCTATCACACCCCCCAGGAGAGAAAGGAGAGCACGACAATGAAAACATCACCCTATTCCCACCAGAACGCGTTGCGACCCTGCGATTTGCTGCCTTCCCACAAGACTTAGCTAGACGAAGGGAAATCCTCCAAAGATATCATGACCACCCCCTCGCAGGACACCCAGGCATCAAGAACACTCTCACGCTCCTGCAAAGACACTATGAAGGAGGGAAGGAACTCGAACGATTCACAAAGGAATATGTGCAAGGATGCGCCAAATGCCAAGAAACCAAAGCACGCACCACACAGCCAAAGGCAGCCCTCTTCCCAATCGATGTCCCTGCAGAAGAAGGGCCCTTCCAAAGCATTTCCATGGACCTGATCACAGACCTCCCCCCCTCAGCGGGACACAACGCAATCCTCACCATCATCGACCAAGGCTGCTCCAAAGCTGCATGATTCCTCCCATGCTCAACCACCATCACAGGAGAGGGAGTGGCCACACTATATTTCCGCCACATCCTCCCATGGTTTGGACTCCCTAGACAAATTATCTCAGATCGCAACCCCAGATTCACATCACACTTCGCACGTGCACTAGCCCAGAGCTTACATGCCAAACAGAACATCAGCACCGCCTTTCACCCCAGGACAGATGGACAGAGTGAACATGCCAATCAACAGGTGGAACAGTACCTGCGCCTCTGGGTTCCGGACCAACAGGACCAGTGGGCATACTACCTCCCCATGGCAGAGTTTGTGTACAACTCTTGGCCACACAATCGCATGAAACTCACTGCACATGAACTCCTCTTTGGCTACCAACCTCAATGCATGATTGACAATGACCCCACGCACCCTCCAGCAGTGCAGGACCGCCTCACACACATTCTAGATGCCAGGAAGCGTGCACAAAGACTCCTGAGTGCGCCACCTAAGACAACAATACCTCGGTTCCAAAAGGGACAAAGAGTCTGGCTAGAAGGACGCCACATCAAAACCTATTATCCCTCTAGTAAGCTGGCACCCAAACACTTTGGACCATTCAAAATCACATCTGTCATCTCACCTGTGGCTTACCAACTGGAATTGCCACCATCATGAATGATTCATAATGTGTTTCATGTGGATCTCCTGACGCCTTATCAAGAAACAGATGCCCATGGGCCCAATTACACTCGCCCCCCACCAGATATCATTGAAGGCGCACCAGAATGGGAAGTAGAATGCATTATGGGGGAGCGCCACTGGGGCAGGAAGCGTGAACACCAGTTCCTGATCAAATGGAAGAACTACCCACACGCTGACAACACATGGGAACCAGCCACAGGAGTGCACGCTCCAGACCTCATCAGGGAGTTCCATCAAAGAACCAAGACGCATCGGGGCGATGCAAGACCTAAGAGGGGGGTAATACATGGAAGGGAGGGACACACGCGCCTCATTTCCACCCTCACAAGCTCGAGAGCATGACCAGCCAGGACACAGGAATTTCCAGTTGAACTTTGTGTGCCAGGTCCTTCGTGCACGTCTCCAACAGCATCGTCAGCGGCTGCCAGAAGTCCAGAATTTGTGCCAGACTCGTCGCGCACCTCTACCAGCCATGCGCGTTGAGCAGCATTGTCAGGGTCACTTTCCCCTACACCAGAATCAGAGTCAGAGACAACACTTGCCACGATCATTGCCACGTCCAGCAGAGGAAGCCTACCAATGTTCTCACCCCCCATGCAGCTCCCAGACTATCCTCCCACGCAGCTCCCAGACTACCCTAACAGTAAGCTGCTTAGAAACCCAGCCAGAAAGCTGATGCAGAAAGGTTTCTGGCCCGAAATGGCATGTAACAAGACAGCCTATAAAACTGCGAAGAAACACCCCCAATCTTTCTCTATCTACCCCCGTCCATTCCTCGCAGCGGTGGCTTCGATCTACCCTAACATCTTTTGTGCTTCCTCATCTCCACAAAATCTTAATCGTGCCGCTACGCTTGCTGCTGCCCGTCACCCTCGTCACCCTCATCCTGCTTACATGTCTTCCTCGTCTGTGGCATCCTCCGCACCAGGCTCCCCCATCTATAAGGGGGACTACAGTGATTTCCTTGACGCAGTAGACCAACCCATCCCCGCCTTGGAGCCCCCTCCAGGTTCCCCCATGACAGACATCGAACTCCCCCCTGTTGACACACTGGAGACCCTTGCCGCCAACCCAGACACCACCTCCTATGCAGATGACTCCCCATACGCACCCCTGGGCCACTCCACCACCACTCACATCCCTGGCCTCCTGCTCACAGACACCATGGGGAACCCAGTCCCTGAAAATGAAGAAGAGGGACCATCTTTTGCCATTGACATGCATGGGGTGACCACAGGAGAGGAAGTCATCCGTCGCCTCAATGCTACGGTGGTGGAGATCATTGACACCTTGGAAGATGAAGACATACGAGGCACTGTCATTGATGCCATGTCCTCGCTCTGCAGCCTTGTGGAAGGAGACTCTGCCCCAGGTACGCCCTCCTGGAACCCTGCCAATGTCCCAGATGAGTGGAGCCCCCTCGCGTCTATCGATGTTGAGGGCATCGCAGAGGGAGCAGAGGAACAGGATCACCCTGGACACCCCTACCGCCTCAACCACCCCCGCAGCACCTACTATTACGCCCAGAAGATCCAGGATGGATCTGGCGCCTTGGTCACCCCCAAGTACGTCACCTTCATGTTTGGGGCCAAAGACCCAGTCGTCCTAGCCACCATGGGGCGTGGCAGGGTCATATTCACCTACCCCCTCCATGCACGACCAGCACCACATCATGCATTACACCCACTCCCCTGCCTCACGCAGAGGCAAGTCTCTATCTTCTCAGACGAAGGAGGGGACACTGGCTCCTTCAAGCACCACGTGGACAACGCCCTCAAGGCAGTAGGGGACCCGTACCTCATTGGGGAAGTTGAACGCCTGCGCACAGCAGAAATGGGGATGGACTCCCATGCAATCGACATAGAGACAGAAAAGCGGCATCTGGCTGAGGCGCAACGCCTCCTCAAGTGGCACCAGAGGAGGCTCAATTATTACAAGGATCAGCGCCACCAAAGTGTAGTGCGCCTCTCCAATGCGAACGCCTACAACGTCATCTTCCCCTACCTTACCACCGTCCATGCCCCACTAGACACCCCAGATGACCAGGTCCTCTCCTACTGCCCCTCCCCTGCGCTATGCGAAGCCCTGGCTAAGGCAGGGCACGGCGACACCCAACGCCCTGAGCCATGGACCCTCTCCCAGCACATCTTTGGGCACCCTCCTCCCAGTACGCGATCCCTCTTCGAGCGCATCACCCAGGAGGGCTCCCGCCTCGAACGTGAAGCCGGAGGGGAGCCTGCGGCCATGGCAGAGTATGACGCGGACGCCATGGACGCCTATGACTGGACTGACCAAGGTAGCAACTGAGGACAGTCGCAGACTGTAGGAGAGGGGTGATGTTACGCTCCCGCTTCACTGTACGCTTCATTTCTTTTCATTCTTACTACCTACTGCCCCCTGCACTTCGCCTATGGACTGCCGGGCCCCTACGGCCCGTGACTCCGTCTATGTCTTCCTATCTCGCTCTGTACAGCTACCACACAGCCTGATGGGCCGTTGGGTCCGACATGCATCCACTAGTGCTACATTTGCATGCCTCTGTGCATGCGCTGCCTCGGCACCTACTGACTCACACTATACAATGACTCCAGATGACTGTGTACTAGTAGCGGTGTCCTAGGGACACCATGACTCATTCTGACTCCCTATGAGTCACGTCTGCATGTACTTATATCGCCCAGTTTGCCTAGGACAGACCTTAAGTCTGTTCTCTTGTAATCTCAAGCCAGCTAGTCGCCTCCTCCTCAGCTTGTGAACCATTGTTCCTCTGGTCAATTGCCAGACTTTGCTCACCCCTTGCGGAGCACTAGTATATGCTCAATGTCATGCCCACCGAGTGAGTGTACCTCCACAGGTGAAGGAGGGGGCGTAGGCAAAGCTGGTGACTGAGGACACGAAGGCAGAAGGTCTGTATACCTATCACGTGCTGGTGTGCTCTTGTGATGTCTAAGAGAAAGCTTTCCCTTGCCTTTGAGCATATACTAGTGCTCCGCAAGGGGTGAGCGAAGTCTGGCAATTGACCAGAGGAACGATTGTTCACAAGCTGAGGAGGAGGCGACCAACTGGCTTGAGATTACAAGAGAACAGACTTAGGGTCTGTCCTAGGCATACAACGCGATATAAGTACATACAGGAATGACTCATAGGGAGTCAGGACGAGTCATGGTGTCCCTAGGACACCGATACTGGTACAGAGTCACAGGGAGTCAGCAGGAGTCATCGTAGTACATGAGTCACTAGGTGTCGAGGCAGCGCATGCGCAGAGGCGTGCAAATGTAGCACTAGTGGCTGCGCGCCGGTCTCAATGGCCCGTCAGGCCGGGTGGTAAGTACATGGAACAAGATAGGAAGGTGCGAGCGGAGTCACGGGCCATAGGGGCCTGGCAGTCCATAGGCGAAGCGCAGAGAGCAGTAGGCAGTGGAAATGAAAAGAAATAGAGCGCACAGTGAAGCTGGAGCGTAACATCACCCCTCTCCTATAGTCTGCGACTGTCCTCAGTTGCTACCTTGGTCAGTCCAGTCATAAGCATCCATGGCATCCGCGTCGTACTCCGCTGCGGCTGCGGGCTCCCCTTCGGCCTCGCGTTCAAGGCGGGAGCCCTCCTGAGTGATGCGTTCAAGGAGGGAGCGTGTGTTAGGAGGGGGGCGTCCAAAGATGCATCGTGAGAGGGTCCACGGCTCTGGGCGTTGTGTGTCGCCACACCCTGCCTTGGCCAGGGCCTCCCGCAGCACAGGGGAGGGGCAGTAGGCAAGGACTTGGTCATCTGGGGTGTCCAGCGGGGTGTGGACGGTGGTGAGGTAGGGGAAGATGACATTGTAGGCGTCAGCATTGGAAAGGTGCACCATGCTTTGGTGTTGCTGGTCCTTGTAGTAGTTGAGCCTCCTCTGGTGCCACTTGAGGAGGCGTTGTGCCTCAGCCATGCGCCGCTTCTCTGTTTCTATGTCAATTGCATGGGAGTCCATCCCCATTTCTGCTGTGCGAAGGCGCTCAACTTCCCCGATGAGATATGGGTCACCTACTGCCTTGAGGGCGTTGTCCACGTGATGCCAGAAGGAGCCGGTGTCCCCTCCTTCGTCTGAGAAGATAGAGATTTGCCTCTGCATGAGGCGGGGGAGTGGGTGCAATGCGTGGTGGGGTGCGGGTTGTGCGTGGAGGGGGTAGGTGAATATGACCCTACCACGCCCCATGGTGGCTAGGACGACTGGGTCCTTGGCCCCAAACATGAAGGTGACGTACTTGGGGGTGACCAAGGCGCCAGATCCATCCTGGATCTTCTGGGCGTAATAGTAGGTGCTGCGGGGGTGGTTGAGACGATAGGGGTGCCCAGGGTGATCCTGTTCCTCTGCTCCCTCTGCGATGCCCTCAACATCGATAGACGCGAGGGGGCTCCACTCATCTGGGACATTGGCAGGGTTCCAGGAGGGTGTACCTGGGGCGGAGTCTCCTTCCACGAGGCTTCGGAGCGAGGACATGGCATCAATGACAGTGCCTCACATGTCTTCGTCCTCCAAGGTGTCAATGATCTCTGCCACCGTAGCATTGAGGCGGCGGATGACTTCCTCTCCTGTGGTCACCCCACGCATGTCAATGGCAAAGGACGGCCCCTCTTCCTCATTCTCAGGGATTGGGTCCCCCATGGCGTCCGTGAGCAAGAGGCCAGGGATGTGAGTAGTGGTGGAGTGGCCAAGGGGTGCGTATGTAGAGTCCTCAGCGTAGGAGGTGGTGTCTGGGTTGGCAGCAAGGACTCCCAGTGCGTCAACAGGGGGGAGTTCGATGTCAGTCATGGGGGAGCCTGGCGGGGGCTCCAAAGTAGGGATGGGTTGGTCTATGGCGGCAGTAAAATCACTGTAGTCCCCTTTGTAAATGGGGGAACCTGGCGCGGAGGATGTAGTAGAGGAAGTAGACATATAAGCAGGACAAGGGCGACGAGGGTGGCGAGCAGCAGCGAGTGTGGCAGCACGGTTGAAGCTTTGTGGAGATGAGGAAACATGGAAGATGTTGGGGTCGATTGAAGCCACGGCTGCGAGGAATGGATGGGGGTAGTTAGAAAATGATTGGGGGTGTTTCTTCGCAGTTTTATAGGCTGTCTTGTTACGTGCCATTTCGGGCCAGAAACCTTCCTGCGTCAGCTTTCTGGCTGGGTTTCTAAGCAGCTTACTATTAGGGTAGTCTGGGAGCTGCGTGGGAGGATAGTCGGGGAGCTGCGTGGGGGGCAAGAACATCGGTAGGCTCCCTCTGCTGGACGTGACAATGAACGTGGCAAGCATTGTCTCTGATCCTGATTCTGGTGTAGGAGAAAGCGACCCTGACAATGCTGCTCAACGCACATGGCTGGTAGAGGTGCGCGACGAGTCTGGCACCAATTCTGGACTTCTGGCGGCCACTGACGATGCTGTTGGAGACATGCACGAAGGACCTGGCACACAAAGTCCAACTGGAAATTCCTGTGTCCTGGCTGGTTGTGCTCTCAGGCTTGCAAGGGTGGAAATGAGGCGTGCGTGTCCCTCCCTTCCATGTATTACCCCCCTCTTAGGTCTCGCATTGCCCCGATGCGTCTTGGTTCTTTGATGGAACTCCCTGATGAGGTCTGGAGCGTGCACTCCTGTGGCTGGTTCCCATGTGTTGTCAGCGTGTGGGTAGTTCTTCCATTTGATCAGGAACTGGTGTTCGCGTTTTCTGCCCCAGTGGTGCTCCCCCATAATACGTTCTACTTCCCATTCTGGTGCGCCTTCAATGATATCTGGTGGGGGGCGAGTGTAATTGGGCCCATGGGCATCTGTTTCTTGGTAAGGCGTCAGGAGATCCACATGAAACACATTATGAATCGTCCATGATGGTGGCAATTCCAGTTGGTAAGCCACAGGTGAGATGACAGATGTGATTTTGAATGGTCCAAAGTGTTTGGGCACCAGCTTACTAG